>JAPFRF010000246.1:0-12843 GCA_029282475.1 Phrynocephalus forsythii | reverse complement strand
AAGCTGCCCTCTCGCATCCCGGGCAATAAGTGCATTCCATGATACTATGTCTCTCTCCGGCATAGAATCAAAGATTCCCTGTGCTTGGTCAAGATTCCCAACGTTTGTGCAAGCCAGAACATCGTCATCCAAGAGATCAAATTTCGCTCGCGCATGGAATCAAAGACGTGACGAGCTTGTTCTACATGCCCTGTATGGGTATATGCGGCAAGCATCGCGGTCCAAGATACCACGTCTTGCTCTGGCATTTGGTCAAATATAAATTTTGCCTTGTGAGGCTTGAAATTCTCAGAATAGGATACGAGCATCACCGTCCAGACACGAGGTCACGTTCAGGCATCCGATCAAAGATATCCCTAGCCTCGAATAGATAACCAGATTGGGCATATACAATAAGCATGGCACTCCAGAGATGATATTATGCTCTGGCATCATATCAAAAGTATTCTTGGCCTCTTTAACAACTGGTAGTTGGAGTATGCTGTTAACATTGCATTCCATGAGACAATGTCACGCTCTTTCATTTGATCGAAAGTTCTCTTTTGCCTGCTCCAAATACCCAGATTTGGCATATATGCTGCAAGCATTACAGTCCAAGAAAACAAGTCGTGTTCAGGCATAGAGTCAAATACTTGTATAGCCTGGGTGATGTAGCCATTTGAAGTGTATGCAATGAGCAACAATCCCCAAGTATAGATACTTTTGAGTGTATACTATCAAACACTTTCTTTGAATTTTTCCACACTTCCACATTTGCCATACATTTGAATTACTAAGTTGAAAGATAAGTATCAAATGGAAGCTTTGTTTCCACTTCTGATATGGAGTTCTTTTGCATTTTTCAAATTTTTACAAGACTTAATGAGTTGAATATTTATTTGATTCTTTTCCATACATATCAGTCCAGAACTCTAAGCTAACACAATATAGTGACTTGTATAAACTAGATATAGATATTTAAAACCCTTATATGGAATGGTGTAGAATAACATATAGTAGTGAGTAAAGTTAAATTGAAGGACCATTTATGTTCATGTTGGATTAAGGTCTATAGTGGTTTATTATGGCCTTGGAGAATGCATAAGGGAGGATGATGAAGACTAGAGCTTAAGACTTTATCTACATTGTAGATATTGTAAACTTGAGAGAACTCTAAAAGTAGTGTCAACAGGATAAATTACTATGACTCACACTTATACAGACATAAAGATGGTCCATATTACTAATGTGGAAATTAGTCTAGTTAATCTTGGTAGGTGCGACAATAATGCATTAGTAGATTTTGGGAAAGGCCCTATCAAGTCATACACAACTAATTCAAAGGAACATGAGACTTAAGCTGATTCTAATAATGACCCAGCATGTAGCATTATTAAGATTCTGAACCCTTGACATCTTCACAAAGTCTTGATATATTTCAAAAACATCTTAGTGCAACTGAGGGTAATATAATTGATATTGAACTTTCTCCAAAACTTTGTGACATCCTAAGTGGTTGGACATGCGACTACCATGGAAAAGTGTAACTACAAGTTGATATAAAATGTTGGTGCTATCAATATAGCAAAAAAATTATGATTACCACAAGGCTTATTACCATCTAAAATATTCCACAATCAACATATCCATTGCTTGTCCTTTTGAGCAGTCATGACTTGGTAAAACATTCTCTAGTAATAGAGGGGGTAAACCACCATCCATATGAAGGCATAACATGTGCTATCTTTTCTATATTTATAGAGAGCATATTCATTGCTATTAACTATAGTGGGAATTGAAATTTGGAAACCTTTTGCTTATAGGATTTGATTTAAGACCTACTATGCACATAGATGGGATCTTAAGAACTTTGTGTTTAGAATGTTCAACACAAATCGATCTTTTTCTTATCATTACTTTAATATTTTATTAAAAAGGTTTGTTGTCTTCCTTCTTTTCATAATGAGCTCTTGCAATTTAAAAATCTCTAATGTTAATGGCTTTCTCAGATCTTCTTCTTTAGCTCCAGCTAAATTTCAAAAAAACTTTATGAAAGTTATATCAAGTGTTCAAGCAATCTAATATAGCACACCACTCATTGTTCTAGCAAATTATTTATAATAATTCTTGGTTTTAAGCCAAAACTTAATATGACAGAAAATTTGATGGCATAAAGTTTGAGTTCTATATATTCCTTGTAAGTTAGGCTTTAAATTGTTATATAGCCTGCAATATTCCACTCCAACTTTTATATATAACTAATCGATCTATTATTATTGGGATACCCTTTTCTTGGTTCTCCACCTTTTGAGAAAAGTAGACATGAATCACAAGAATATTTTAAAAAATATTCTATAACCTGTGGATTTAAAGCTGGAACACCTTAAAGGTTGGGAGGTTAGTTTTTGTTCCTTGTTTGTTTCATTAGTATCAGATTAGCACATTCTTTTGGGGATTGTAAAGGAGTGGGATATAGATCTTGATGAAGAGTATAAACATTAGTGATAATGGCTATGACAAGGGGAAGAATCTCTTAATAATGTTGATACATGGTAAGGATGCTAAATTATTGAGGTTCAAAGCAACATAAAGAAGCTAAGGATTTTGTCAAATCTCATTAAAGATTTTTTACTTACGTACAGACCCTCAAGGGTTGAATCAATATCATGTCTATGATTACTATTGGTATGTCAAACATGCCAAGGATTATAGTATCATGGAATGGAAGTATTACAAATGTTTATGATAGATAAAGTTGGTTGATTCTTGCTGTTGGGTGAGAAAGTTGTTAGTCTCACAACCTTATAAGGATAAAGAATATTGATTTTTTGTTACGAATCTTATAGGCTGTGATTCTTTTTTGTAGGAATAACTACATCAAAACTAATTCATAGTAGACTTTCTAAAATGATTTAATGAAGTTTTTGTCACTTTATTTTGAAAAAGTTAATGAACCAGTTACAGAGATGAGGATGGTCCAAAGTTGAGTTGAGCTTAATTCAACATAAGTCAACTCAAGTCAACACAGTCAACTAGAAGTCTTACATAGGAAATCTAAATTGAACAAATGAAGGTTCTAGCAAACTTTAAAATATTTAAATACGTAAATATCTGAGTTAAAATTTTCTATAAAGATTGAATTGTTTAAAAAGACAAAGTTCACGAGAACCTATCTTTTTATAAAGCTATATTATTTTATTATGACTACTATTATAGCTGTCATATTTTGATTTGACCGTTTAATATCAAATACTTTTATAGTTGTAGATACTATTCCTTCATTCAAAAGATTTTTTAAGGTTCTTAAAAAGATGGAAACAAGGAAAAACATAAAATCTATGAATAAGAGTTGTAGTGCAAGGAATGTGAAATGCTAATTTATTTTCACTACCACAATCTCTATATTATACCTTGGTCCTTATTACCTATCTAGGAATGTAGAGACCATTATCACGATTCATAAAAAATGCTTTTGTTACTTCAAACAACAGTCTAGAACAAGAAAAATGAAGAAATGAACAGCACGCGAAAGCACCAAAAAATCTACTTATAAAACTTTCTATAACATTTGTAATTTACATATTAATTTATATTAAAAACCGTGTTGCCTCGCCTATGTCACAATCCTCTCATATGATAAGACCAAGGTATATTTTTGCAGTGAATCCTCATTAAAAGATTTTGGGAGTTGTTTGTGAATAATAATAAAAGAATCGAAATCTTTTTGAAAGACTCAAAAGTAATATCACATCAAAGAATCAACTTTATCTACATTTCAAGACTAAAACAATTTCACACAGAGAATGGTAGTGTGCCAATGTGCTCTGCCACTATAATATGGTTTATATTATAGTGGCAGTCTATTTGCTTAAACATTTGGCATATGTAGAAAAGAATACGTGTAGTAAAGTAGAATTTCATCATAATGATAGAGCATGTGTATACATGATAATCTAAAATTCTAGAAGCTCTTATATATACAAGCAAGCTATGATTATGAAGCCCCATTTCCAAGACTCCATTTAAAGAATCTAAGTATTGTCAATGTCATAATAAATAAACTTATTCCCAAGACTAAAACTTAGTATATAAACTATTTAGAAAAATTATAGTCATCGTAGTTTTTTTATTCTCCTTGAGCTCTTTTTGAAGTTTGTATTGAAATGGCTCAAAGGAAAGTCACTCCTACTCGTACTTAGCCCCCCAGCATTTTATATCAGTTTCACCTCCATCCCCAAGTTCTACCACAACATTCCACTTTCACATCCATCATAATAATTTTTCTATTGAGGACTTTAGTAAAGCTGAATTAGAGTTCTTTATATATAAAATTTCGAATCTTGCTACTAGAGAGGGATTGCCTCAAGTGTTTCCAAGAGCAATGCCATATGTTTTTGCAAGATCTTGCTCCAGGACATTGTAGGATTACTTGAAAGCACAAAACACTATTACATTTGGTCTCTAATATGCTATTTTTTTTTGGACAAGACAAATGGCTCTATGGGTTTACAAACTTTTCTTTGAACATCGCTATAGCAATTGCTTAATGATGGGTTTAAAAATGTGCATGTGTAAACGTAGATAATAGATTCAAGAATGAGTTACGAACATATACCTACTATCGCTTTATGGTGAGAAACAACATCCCCTTAAGAAACACTAGTGCAAAATATAAGGCTTTTAGGCCACTCTCATAGTGGGTCTAAAATTACTTTATTATACTATAGTATTGTCACTATTAAAAGAAAAAAATATAATAAAATGATATTAGTTATAGGTAACATACTTTGTTCTAGAAGGTGCTATCATATCATATACAATTGTTTACAAATGTTGGAGGAGATGGCAACACACAAGTGCTACAAAGTGATAGTGACAGGTGAGAATGATAATTTGCAATTATGATATATGACACTGACATCCTATACTTTCTAGGTAACATTTGACATATAACACATTTTTCATTTTATGTAAGGATGCAATTAACTTTCTTCTACCTCATCAAATATATTGATTTCTTTTATGTTTCCTCCTATATTGGTATTGTGGGGAAGATTCACCTTTGTATTTATTAAGCCATGGCTTTACATAGTCAAAGAGATTTCCAAAGCCTCCACCTCTAAAACTTCAAGTGACTTAGATCTATAAATAGAATTAAATATTTATTAAAATTTTAATAAAACATAATTTACTTGAGGCTGGAGGCATCTCACAAGATCCTCTCGAGCCGGTGTTTGAAGAAATGATGTTTCTTAATAGCAAATACTAACGTACTAAAGTCACATGCTCCCTCTACTATAAATTCGCTGTTTGTTGTGCAATCAATCATAACACCATCCGGTGGGCAATAGAGCCTAAAGCAAGATTTGTATTGTCGATGGAGTTCAAAATCGTACCTTGGAAATGTGTTGTAGATTTCGCTCATCCACAAGATTGGGTATGATGTTAGTGGAATTGTCGTATCTAGGCAAAACACGTGCTACACGTTCGCTGTTACAAACCCATCATGTGTGTTTCTGCAGAAAGTATAATAAGTCCACATCATAACTAGAAAATAAAAATGTTTTAGAATTAAATAAAAATATAAAATACATAATCACCTTTTCAAGCTTCCTCGACACCCTCGTATCGATGATAATAGGATCTATGATGCACCTAAAAGAGAATGACTTAAAATGAACTTCTTACTGCATATGTCATAAGTTTATACATCCAATTAGGGTTGTTCGGTATGATGAAGATGACATGGTCAACTTCAAACATAAGTGTTTTAGACAAGAGGAATGCATCGTACATGTGGTCAAGTGTGAGAAAGTTCCAATCCTCAACTTTTTGATTGATATTTGAAAGACCATTTTAAAAAGTTGAAGAGAATGAAGTCCTGCAACTGAGAGTAAGGGCCTTGTATCTTTCAGCACCAACGCCAGCTTGAACCGGCGCTATATATCTATGTTAATGCGTTTTCCATAAAAGATGTCAACAATCTAGAATGTAGGAGCCAATAAAGATACTTACAATGCCTCGTTATGTTATTGGGGACACAAGACGGTAACCTAAGTGAAATGAAAAAAAGCAATAAATAATATAATATCGTCATATGGCACGTTGTTGTTGATGAGTTTCCTTCAACTCCTCTTCACGACATCTTATCAAGTTGGAATGAAATTACTACCAATAGTCATTGCTGCAAAAAACATGTATTACCACCTTTAGTTTGTAAAATTCATTTGCTTACCTTGAGGTTAATGTGATATTCTCTTGGGAACCATTTGATCATCATTATTTACTGGTAGAACTCGATCCGAGATCTTGGTTGTTTGATGGTTGAATTGGGAGCCTGATCCTAGCCAAAGGTAGTGGTGGAACATGAACTTGATCTAGAGCTTCCTCATCCTCATCTCTATCATCACTTGTATTGCCATTGTTGCAGTATGATAACTTCCTCGTGATTTAGTGTAAAGGTTTCTTTCCTAGAGTCTCAACTCCAAAGGCATTTTATCTTCTATGCCTCTCAAACTCTAGCAAACATTGTTGGGTACATTCTTCCATCCCTTACACCCTTTGCAATAAGTTGAGTGCAAACTAGTGCCTCAAAATGGCATGCCTCTATATCGAAGATACTTGTAAACAATATATATTTAAAAAAAGTTTTAGAAATAATATTATAATTCGTAAATGCATGTCACATAAATAAGGCTGACCATGTTGGCAATTATAAATTATTGTGCTTGTATAATTCTCCAGCCACCTTCTTCAATCCTTCTAATGATGTGTTGATGTAGGTGTCGAAAGACACAGAATATGCCATCTAGATCGTCATTAATGTGTGGTGCCAAGAACTTCCTCACTCACTTATAGTTTGTGATGTAGATAGCCCTTCTCATCATGTTCTCAAATAGTTTGGCAATCCTTTCTCTTTGTTCATCAAAATGTATATTGAGGAACTCCAAAAGTCTCTAATAATAGCTTCGATTTTGTGATATTGTAAATCATATTATCTGAGGTTTGTTCACCGTAAAAGTAACATATGCATAATTGAGAAAATGAAGTGTGATAAAAACTTACATTCATGAGAAGAAATTTCAGCTATAGTCTTTAGCCACTCCTTCGCCTACAATTGTCTACAATGCATACTAATTTCTTCAACTTTGAAGACTCTACATGTTGAATTTTGTGCTCAATTTATACAAACTCAACCGAGAGCTCTTCCGACTCTCTAGATATGCAAGTTCATAAGCATTTTGCTCGACCTTCACCAAAGACTAAAATCCAAAACAATTAAAAGAGGCCTTATAAAAATGAAAAGGAAAAGATATACCTTGCACCACACAAAGAAGCATAAAATTGATTGGGTTGCTAAACCAAGTTGTACTGTCATTTTAAAGTGCATGAGTGCTGAATAAATGTTGCAAGATCACCATCATAATGTTGGCGGATGTTATCCTCACTCAAGTCTACCAAAAATCGGTTGCTCAATGTCATGGACAAAATTTTGCTTTTGAATAGCGAAGTACCCAAGCTTATATTTTAAACATGACAAAACAAGTTAAAGTGGAGTTGGTAAAATTATAAAATTTATACATTGATATTTTGGCAAAAGCAAGATAAAGTCTCTGACATTTAAAGGCGTCCTCGCCAGACATGGCCAATTGAAACGTTGATATGGTAGATAGGATCATCGCAAAAATGATAATTGATACACTTTATCCAAGCCCTATATTGATGGTTACTGTTAATAATTTTGGAACATTGTCCCGCAAACTATTGAGTCTTAGGATGTTTGATAAGCATGTTATCAAATTCCAAGGACTTCCTCCTCCAAATAGGATCCTAACTATTCACAATCTCGAGATGTGATGGTAATGATCTCTGTTGTTCCTAACTTGCAAAAGAGATTGCAGAAACATACCAATATTCATTGCAAAGCTATTTTGTTTGAACAAGTTATATATATCCGAGTTGACATACTTGGATGCTATGCGGAAAAAGGTTCATCTACTGCAAAATGGCAAAGGGGGGATTTCTCCGATCAAGTCATAGGCTTGGCCACTTGAGTGCATCAAGTGTTTGGTGAATTGTTTTTTCCTTTGTCCAGTATAACAGTTTCTTGGAAGCGCTTATCCCACCATATTGTTAGGAAGTTCTACAACTTTTTCAACTCTGGCTATTCCTCAAGTTCCTATCGTGAACACCACTAGATTGCCCAACTTTAGGGATTTGTGCTAGTGATGGGCCAAAGAAGAGTAAAGGTGGAGGGGTGGCAGTGGTGATGGTGGGGGTGGTGGTGGTGGCGGTGGGAGCGGAGGCAATAGTGGTAGTGGTGGTGGCAATGGTGGCAATGGCAGTGGTGATGATGATGGTGGAGGTGGTGATGGTGGTGGTGGAGGTGGCAATGGTGGTGGGTGGGAGGTGGTGATGGCGGAGGTGATGGTGGTGTGGGCGGTGGATCTCAAGTAAATGCATCTTGTTGATGTGCCAATGGACATGTCAATCGTGATGTCATTATCAATGCCAAATTGAACTTCTTTTGTGTCTTCTGGGTCTAACAACCTTTTTATATAGTACAATTTTCTTTTTTGCAAGAGAAAAAATTTTGTTAGTCAAACTAAATAAAGATAATAAGGAATTCAAATAGTCAAAGAGAAAAAAATCATGGGCCTAAACTCATCTCAAACACTTTAGTTGCCTAGGGGGCCAAAGTTATTCAAATAACATAGGCCTCTCCAACCTCTCAACTCGTCACACCGGCACACTCCATCTCCTACACCTCCCACACTCCATCTCCCCACCTCCCACACTCAATCTCTCACACTCCTCAGGCACTCCACACTCCAATCTCTCAATCTCTTGCACACTCAATCCCTCGATCTCCCTTCGTGCTCAATTCTTTGATCTCCTCGTGTGCTCACTCATGGTGCAAACAGTAACGTAATCTGGCAGCTACCCTAACCCTAATCTTGACAGCTGCTCTAACCCTAACCAATTTCTCATCCTGGCTATTTATTCCGAATAACCTAAATCTCAAATCCATCACAATATCTTTTGATCTTATTTTATCTTATCAATATTATTATATATGAATTATGGTTCTTTATTTTGTATATTTTAATGATGATATAACTAGCACCTATCAACATTTCTGTTATTAGAGATATAATATTATTTTTACAAATTATCTAGAAAGGATGCATTCTCATTAATATTTTGTACAATTTTGGAATCACTATAAGAACTTTAAAAGAATATAAATAAGGCACATTAAAATATGTTGTACTATATCCATCTATGAATGGATGAATCCTCATCCAGAAATTTATTTTGTGTTGTATTAGATCCAAACAATAGGCACGTGCTTTAAATGTCATTGAGTCATGTTCACAATTATGGATAAAACTTGAGTTGTAATTACGAATCAAATCTATCATTAAAGAATAAGGTTTGACAAGATTTATTATCATCTACCACTTAAGAATTTGATAACTTGACATATCACACGCTTTTGACAAAATGATTGGGATCTTGGTTTTGACACGCCATAGCAAAAATGTCATTATTTATATTATTATTAACTATCAAACTTCATATGCTGAAAATCTTTCTTGGATCTATATGTATACATGCATAAGACATCATAATAGATGATAGTAATATTAATACTGTTACACTTGCACATATTAAATTTTTTATAGAATTTAAATTCATTTTGTATGTTGCTGATATTCTTCTTATTGCTCTATTTAAATTTCAATTATGTTTCACTATAGATTTTACAAGTAGCATAAAGAGAGAGAACTCAAAACCTATTGAGAATGATGGAGAGGTTTCTTTTCATTTTCGAGATCACCCACCTCTTTCATTCTCTCATAATATTGTTTATGAAAGTTTTTATATCGGCATTTTGATCTTCATCTTGGCTTTATTTCTTTAGAAGGCTATGATTCACAATGACACCGGTATAGCTGCATACTCAGAGTTTCTTCTTTTTGATGTAGGCGAGGGTGGACAACAATAAAATTTATAGAATTCCAAGTCAAAGGGGGTTTGAGTTTTTGGATATCCAGTCAAAGTGCTAAATGCGTTTCAACCAAAGTGAATGTAGGAAGCAGATTTAGTCGCTATCTTCTCATCCTCTTTTAGTTCAAGTGGAGAAGTCATGCTAATGTAGGTGCCGAATTCACTATCTCCAGCTTCAAAAAGATTCAAAGTTGTTAGCAATACTTTCCAATTTTCACGCCTCTCAATCATACTTATTTTTGTATAAGCTTTGTGAGCAAGCTTCCATCCTCCTACAATGGCAACATTTTCTTCGAGCTACCACCTTTTGTTAGCATCATAGGTTCCAAACGAAAGGGGATGAAACTACAGATGTCCACATTGGTGGTGTAACATCAAGACCACACCTTCCCAATATTTTGAAAGCATAGTGCTATAGTTCATTGTGGTAGGCATTTAGATTGCATGGATGAAGCATGCAATCAAGACCACTGTAGAAATTCTATATATTTTTCAAAGGGTCTCGTAATCAATCCTCCAATCATGACACCATTGCTATTGAATTTAAGTGTCAATTTTGTAAAAATGTTCCTCTATGTTGTGTTATCTATGAGGCCAAAATGTACTTTCTTTCACTAGGGATGGAGTGGCTGGAAAGTCAGAATGCATGTTGACACATGCATCTAATGTAGAGGGATACAGCGAGTTTTCTCAACTGCTTCAAAGATGCTGTGTAGTAGGAGACTATAGAAACTCATTTGCAACTTTAAAGGAAAACAGAGAAGTTCAAAAACTGTTCTCAAAGATTTTATTGCAAACACTTTTACTCAATCCAGGTTACTAAAAGACTCACTTAAACGAAGCTAGCTTGCGGATTTACTATGAGAGAGTACAACCTGCTACTAGCCCAAGGATGTACATCTATTATATTTCATATGTTATAATAATATCTTTTTCTTACATTATATTGTTTAGGATAAAATTTTGGATATGTGAATCTTGAGAGGGGAAGTTACAATAAAAATTGACTCCATCCTTGAATTGAAATAAACTTGTCCATATGAGTTCATCCACGAAAGTTTGTTCAGGACTGTTGTGAATAAGCAAAAGCACCTCTTCGTCTTCAAAACATCTACTATAGTCCCTGCCTCTGGTGTAGATCTTGTCTCCAAATGGACATGTTTGGGTTGCAAATGCATGGTACATTTTGACCATATGAAGTGCGTATCGGATTGACAACCATGGGAGCTCATGTATGATCCAAGGTAATTTTTTATTCTCATTATATTGAAATTGTTATAATATTTATGATTTCCCAGGCTATGTTGTAACTTGACAATTGCGACAGCAGAGTTTAAAGTACAAGACTAGACAGCCTAGGAAATATTTTGGAAGTCCATCTCCAATATTGTCCTAAAGCATTGATAATCCTACAAACTTTCGGTTTCATGGCAAATAATAGGGTTGGCAACTAAAATGGTGTTCGAGTAGTTTTTGGGAATGGTTAGCTATTGGAAGGTCATAAGAAGATCTGTGAGTTCCATTGGGCTCAAAGCCCTAAAACCAACACTACCACCTTATCAAACCAAAGTTTCAATCAATATTTAAAGGAGTTGTGCAAATAATGGTAGGTTGCACCTTTTAAAGAAGAGCATGAGGCAAAAGCAAACGAGATCTAAATGTGGTGGTGTGAAATGGCCATATAAACGTGTAAGTTGTCTATCACAACTTGAGTCATGTTAGGAAGTTAAGATGTTCTAGTGAGGACATCACTCTTTTTCAAATTGGTTTCTATTTTTCTTCTCATTTTATTACCTTTTAATATTGTTTTTTCCATTATGAATAAATCCATTTGAGAACCTCATACACCTTAACTATGAATCTCTCTGATAAACACTAAAGTTGGTGTTCCTGCGAGGTAGGGAAAAGGAAGATGAGTCTATACTGCCTTATCTATTAGATTTGATATGTGTGCTATAGAGCAATTTTCAAAAGCACTAGCATCTTAGGAAGAAAGATATAATGGGAATAGAGCTGCTGAGATGTTACATGATAGGATGAAAAGAAAATTAACTCCACCTGCCCCTAAATAGTGGCAATTGCACCAGGAAGTGGTCTGGCACATTTATAAAGCACACTCCTCGGGCTTTTATTAGTGATATGAAAGATTGTCTACTTAAATTGTCGTTTTTTCTTTGCTTATGGTATGGATCTTAAAGTGAAAAGCTTTCATGTTTGATTTTGAATACCATTCTTCCAAGACACTACTCTTGACCAAGCCACCTTAAGTGGCTAATGAAGAGAGTGCATCACAATAGATTGAAATTATTTACCGTAGCATGGAGTCGAAGCAATGGGCAATCTAACACGTGTTAGCAAAATCAAATGTAAGGTGTGTGGGGATGTTTTCGAGGGGTAAATGTTGAGCCTAGATTTGTGGTGACAAATCTACTTTTGTTTTCAGCCCCATATTTCTATGGAGAATGAAAGCATGCAGGGATTTTTCAAAATAGTGCTAGTTGTATTGCTGCAACACTAATGCCAACCATATAAAGCAACTTGAAAACACTATAGTGACTAAATCTGATGTAGTACCTAAAGAATGGCTGGTTGTTAATAGGGTCGCACTCATTTAAATGAAATTGAAAACTTTGAGAAATTTGGTTTCAATCTTGAGAGGAGAGTTGGAGACATGAGTGATAGAACCCCGACTATTCCTACAAAGATGCACAAAAGGCCAACAAGAAAAAGATAAGGTAGTTAAATTTATTGATACCGTCTCAAGCGAAGCATGGTAAAATAATCTTAAAATCTCTCTTGAATGTGAGATTCTCTCCATGAAATACATCACTGCACTTGCAAATGAGTATA
>JAPFRF010000378.1:0-12808 GCA_029282475.1 Phrynocephalus forsythii | reverse complement strand
ACCCATTTTGTTAGTGTATATTTTTATATTCCATTTTTTCTTACCACCTCTTGGTATCGCAATGAATATAATTGTGTATTTTTGATAATGCTTACATTATTTATATGCAAATTCTTTTGTTTTTTGAGTTGCATACAAAAATATTATGTACACAATCACTTTTCAAGTGCTATATTAGCAATAAAAATGTGATTATGTGTATAATATTTTTATCATGGATATGCCCTATATACATGGTGTGATATCCTATGCAAAACTGATCTTAGACAACATGAGGTCATTATAGATTAATAATCATTTTTTTGTCTTGTATCATTGCGTAAATTTGTGGATCTGCTGATTATGATTATCTCTTTACTATTATTTCATGCAACTATGGCTCATTTCTTATAATTTAGAAGTGTAATTTGATTGTAGTATTCCCAGTCCTCACATCATGTGTTGCAAGAAAAGCATTTAAACCACAATAACACTCTTGAGAGGATATACCCCTTCCTAGCCTCCTAACCTATAGTATTGAGATATTAGTGCAATGTACATTTGTGTAAGTTTTTGAATTTTCATTTTCTAGAAAATCATCCAACCCAATATTATTGAAACCCAAATATATGAAAATTCTTTAATTATTAAAAAAGTTTCCCTTTACCATCTATATTTGAATTCTTATAGATAGAATTGTTTTAAATATCAAACCCAAAGTGTAAACCCTTCTAACATATTAAAAATTTGACATTGAGTCAAATGTAGTGTAAAATTGTATATGTGACACTAACTTAGAAAGGCACCATTACATGCCTATACATAAAAATGTTGTGTTTTAAAGTATAATTTTGTGAGTCACACATGTATATTTCCAATAATTTAAACACATATACATTTACTTTTTTCATATATTTTGCAATGTTTTGCCAAGTTGCCCACCTAAGGTACACTTCCCTCATATTACCAAGACTCACATGTTTTATGTGAGGATAACTAAGGTAAGCTTAAGGAAGAACCATCCCCACTACCCAACAAGAGCCACTTGACGGTCAAGGACAAGAAAAGAACTTTCAAAATCTTTAAGCTTTTGCATTTTTGTTTTGAAGGTTAGCCCTTTAAACAAATTTCTACCCTTTTAAAAATGGTAAAAAAAAATTATTTTCTTTACCTCCCACCTCAAATTTATGCCCAAATGTCATTCCCGTATATCATTTTCAACTAACATAATATATTTTATTACTGTTTACATAGTCTCAGTGTTGCAGCGCTAGTCCTTGTGCCATTGTTAAAGCTGACATATAGCACGTGGTTATGTACAATTTTACAGCAAGCATACATTTTCAATATAATTGGTTGCATGCAGCACATTTTAAATATAATCAGCCCTATATAAACCGTAGGCTTCCAAGTTTCCTGGAGCTCATTCAATTGGTTGTATCCAGTCTCATGCCAATGGCTCTCCGCTTTACTCTTTCTTGCTGTAGCATGCACCATGGCAATGTTTATGGCATCTGCTCGTCCTGCTAATATCGGTGAGTGTGAGATGTGGCTCCGGTTTCTTGGTCACTGACATTCCCTGTGCTGCAGGAGAAGAGGTTTACGACATAACTCGGCAGAACAAGGAGGTAGCTGGCTTCGCTGAAGATCATCCTGTTAACACTGGTGAGTGTGAGGTTTCATTGGCTCTTTTGGTCACTAAGATTCTGTGTGATGCAGAAGATGATCATGGGGATCCAGCTCTCACCTTGAAGAGTTGTGCGGCAAGGGCTACAGCTGTGCACTGCTTCTATATTCCAAAGGAGTACAGTGCTGTGTGGGCTCCACTGCGTGGCAGTCATCTTTGGTGTTGGTGGAGTCTGTGCATGATTGACTCTATGTTTCTTTGCCTACATCATAAAGGTGATAATAAGGTTATAATAAGGTTTCTATTTCCTCCTAGAATGTCGTGAGGAAAGATTGATAGAAGTTCGTGGCTACTGACTACTCAAACGCTTAATCCCATCTATTAACAATGTAGAGCTCCCTGCTGCCATCGCCATGAAGCAGAGTCTGACGGACAAGAAGAGGACGCCAACCCGCTCAAGAACTTCAATGCGATGGTGAAGCTGAACCACTGCGAGGACTATGATGTTTTTGTCTTGTCTAAACTTTGCGGTCAGTATTGTGTTGTGTCCTGGAGGCAATAGTTTTGAGAGAGCTCTGATTATGGCAGTCCAGGAGACACCATCTCGATCCTCAGGGGCTGCTGGGGGCATTCGAAGCAACAGCGATCAAACACGAGCTTCACTTCGTCTCGATGAGCTCTCCGAACTGGGACAAGGAGTGGTGGAGCCACGTCCAGTAGCTCCTCCCCCGCCTCGGGCATGGAATTGCCTGGTTGTCCTCAGAAACGTACATCTTTCAAGTGTTCTTAAATAACTAGTATCTCCAAGTTGAGAAAGGATAAAATCTATTTTTAATGAAAAAGTGAAAAGGCATTGTGCCGCATGCACTACCTGTTTAGGACTTTTGTGTCTTTTATGCCGATATTGAGCTACGTGTATGCTTGCTGTAAAGCTTTGTGCATACTGTAGTACGTATGCTATATGTCAGCTCTAAAGAAATTGTCAGATTCTAAATCTGAGACTATATAAACACTAATAGAATATATTATGTTATTTGAAAGTGAAATATTGTGTGAGGAATGACAAAATAAATTTTTTTACCATTTTGAAAAGGGTAGAAATTTGTTTTAAGGGCTAACCTTTCAAAACAAAGAAACTTTAAAATGCAAAAGCTAAGGATTTTGAAAGTTCTTCTCTTGTCCTTGACTGTCAAGTGGCTTTTGTTGGGTAGTAGGGATGGTTCTTAACCTTACTTTTAGTTATCCTTACATAAAATGTGAGTCACTTGGTAATATGAGGGGAAGTGTACCTTAAGTGGGCAGCTTGGCAAAACATTGCAAAATATATGAAGAAAACAAATACATGTGTGTTTAAATTATTATAATACACATGTGTGACTCACAAAATTATACTTTAAAAACACAACTTTTTTTTTTATGTATGGGCATTCAATGGTGCTTTTTTAAATTAGTGCCATATATACAACTTTCTACACTACATTTGAATCAACGTTAAATTTTTTAATATGTCAGAAGGGTTTAGAGTTTGGGTTAGGGCTTTGTAATTATATTTTGAATGCCTTTTTGGATGTTGGAGGACAAACTACTGAATAAAGGATTAATTGTTAATTGTAATAAAGAAAAAAATAGATTTATAAGAATTCAAATATAGAGAGTAAAGGCAATCTTTTATAATTAGTTAAAATTTTTGGGATATTTGGGTTTGAATTATTGGGTTGGGTGATCTCCCAGAAAATGAAAATTCAAAACCTTACACCAATGTATATTGCACTGATATCTCATTTTTATAAGTTAGGAGGCTAGGAAAGGGTGTATCACCTCAAGAGTGTTATTGTGGTTTAAATGCTTTTCTTGCAACATATGATGTAAGGACCAAGGGAATGCTACAATAAACTATGCTTCTAAACTAAGACATGAGCCACAGTTGTGTGCAATAAGAGTAAAGAGATTATCACAATCAAGAGATTATAAATCTGCATTCAATGATACAAGACAAAAAAAGTGATTGTTAAATTTGTGGTGACTCTCATGTTGTTTGAGATTAGTTTTTCATAGGATGTCATGCCATGTATATAGGGTATATCCTATGACAAAAATATTATATACATAATCACATTTTGATTGCTAATATAGCAATGAAAAAGTGATTGTGTGCATAATATTTTTGTATGCAACTCAAAACAAACAATAAAATCTACATATGATAGATAATTTAAGCATTATAACAAATATACACAATTATATTCATTGCCATACCAAAGATGGTAAGAGAAAAATGGAATATAAAAATATACACTAACAAAATGGATAGAGGAATTCATCACATTTGGAATATTCATTCATCCTTTAGAAAGAAAAAAATATTCTGAAAGAATAATTTCTATTTTAATCCCCTTCAAGGAAAAGGGCTACATAAATTTATTTAATTTGAGAAAATATATGTATGTAAATTTTAAAACTTGATTTGCTGTTTAATTATATAGCTTAAGTCAATTCATGGAATAATAATATGTTATACAACAAACACTTTGATTTGCTTAGTAGTAGTATATATTAATCCAATTAATCAAATGGAAGTTTATAATTATAAACATGTTTACAATTTATAAATACAAAATTAATCTAAATAAATAACAACCATTAGATAGTAAAGTATTCTAGAATATTTACACACAAGAGAGCTGTTTGTAGAGCATTTCATATCAAAGCCTATCGTGAGGCCCCTGTATTGTCCAGAAGGGGCCGGAAATGAGATCCAAGTCCTGCTCCAGAACACGACCTTTGTTGCTCTTTCTTCTGGATTTGTGTGCCTCCCAGATTTTCTCCCCCAGCAGCTCGTAGAGAGTGCTCGGGCGTGGCGCCAGTAAAGCTGCAATGGAAGTTGATCGAGAAGAGTCGACTTTACATTATGAAAAATGCACACTTTAAAGGCAGATATAGCTCGCCAGAAACTTTCCTTGTTTCGTTGATCACAGATCAACTGCGCCTTTACATGGCACTGGTCAGCATTGTCCATGGGATAACCAAACAGTTGACTTTACTTATAATAGACTCGCGACTCACAACTGATGTGCATCTACCAAAACGAACAAACATGAGCTTTTTGTTTGGAGCACCTTCCAGACGCAATGTAGCGCAAGACAATGGACAGGTGGTGCAGGTGATGTATCTTGTTACTGGGCAAAGAAAACCACAGAAGCCCGCTCAAGCCGTTCTCAATTTCGGCCCTGCAAAGAGACGTAAGGTGGTGCAAATGGGCTCACCTCTTGGATGGTGGCATAGGTAGGGTATGCTTGCAAAATCAAATTTTTGCGAGTGACAAAACACTTCTTGATCATTCATTATTCGATGACTTACATCCACTTGGAGGCAAGATCCTCCTGTCAACCTTGCGAGCTTAACGCTAATTCATTATCCAGGATGGAGCCTGATTTACCTCGATACTCTGGAGGATGCTACACACAGCGGCTCCGAATCATGAAATCCACAGCACCCATAACAAAACCCAATTGGAGCAAATAGTGCCAACCTGTACCATGCTGACTGCTCCTTTTCCTTTCTGTCAATCTCTTCCAACTCCTCTTGCGATTTAGCTGTATCCTTATATCCATACTTCCATCCAGTCAGGCTTCACGGGCTTAATGAACTCCACCACCGATGCCAAACTATCAAGGAAAAAGACAAGTGAAAAGGAAAAGGCTTCAGCAGGAATATCTGATATGAATGAAGCATTGAAGACTAGGATGTGAAATTCTTTTCAGCTCCTCACCATCAGCTTGAAGTTCAAAAGAGGAGCGTACCCTACTTGCATAGCCACTAGTTTGCTACATGGTTAGGATTTCAATTTGAGAGCACTCAGCCAATCATCCTTGCATCTCTAACTCTCAACACTTTGCTCCAGCTTCCAAATTTCCAAAACCAAGTTACTGGCTCGCTGTTATGCCAGTACAATCAGCTGGAAGCTGTGAGTTTCAACGAGTCAGCCTAGGAGCCTGGACACGGGTGTTTATGGCCCTAACACTAGCTTGGGAGGACAGGTGTGGTTTGGGATCCCTAGGAAAATTCTTTGCATGTGTCACAAACAGTCACAATCATTGATCATTGGGAGGGTGTTTCTAGCATCCATAGGGAGATTAAATTTCATTAGCCAAGTGATCAGGTATCTGGAGGGAGTGAGACTTTGTGTTTCACATCCATATACCCTAGGTGTTGCCTCATATTTCTCCATTTTAACATCCTCAGCCTCAAAGTGAAAGTGCACAGACACACGCACACATGAGGAAAGAATTATATATGACTGTATATGAATGTACGTATATATGGATAATCACTGCTAGATCATCTCTATGATCCACACCTGGATCTTAATTTGATAGAAGTTCGTGGCTATCGACTACTCAATGCTTAATCCCAGTTTTGAGAGAGCTCTGCGCGATTACGGCAGTCCAGGAGACACCATCTCGATCCTCAGGGGCTGCTGGGGGCATTCGAAGCAACGGCGATCAAACACGAGCTTCGCTTCGTCTCGGTGAGCTCTCCGAACTGGGACAAGGAGTGGTGGAGCCACGTCCAGTAGCTCCTCCCCGCTCGGGCATGGAATTGCCTGGTTGTCCTCAGAAACGTACATCTTTCAAGTGTTCTTAAATAACTAGTATCTCCAAGTTGAGAAAGGATAAAATCTATTTTTACCTAGCCCTGTATGCAAAAGCGAAATGCATTGTGACGCATGCACTACCTGTTTAGGACTTTTGTGTCTTTTATGTCGATATTGAGCTAAGTGTATGCTTGCTGTAAAGTTTACCATAGTATGTATTCACATGCTATATGTCAGCTTTAAAAGAAATTGTCCGATTCCTAAATCTGAGACTATGTAAACAGTAATAGAATATATTATGTTATTTGAAAATGAAATATTGTGTGTGGAATGACATTAGGGCATAGTGGGGTAAAGAAAATAATTTTTTAACCATTTTTTCAAAAGGGTAGAAATTTGTTTTAAGGGCTAACCTTCAAAACAAAGAAACTTTTAAAATGCAAAAGCTTAAAGATTTTGAAAATTCTTCTCTTGTCCTTGACTGTCAAGTGGCTTTTTTGGGTAGTGGGGATGGTTTCTTCCTTAAGCTTACTTTGATTATCCTTACATAAAATGTGTGAGTCACTTGCAATATGAGGGGAAGTGTACCTTAGGTGGGCAGTTTGGCAAAATATTGCAAAATATATGAAAAAAGCAAATACATGTTTGTTTAAATTATTATAATACACATGACTCACAAAATTATACTTTAAAACACAACTTTTTTTTTTATGTATGGGCATACAATGGTGCCTTTCTAAATTAGTGCCATATATACAATTTTCTACACTACATTTGAATCAACATTAAAAAAATTTTATATGTCAAAAGGGTTTAGAGTTTGGGTTAGGGCTTGTTAGTTATATTTTTGAATAAAAAACTACTGAATAAAGGATCTTGCCTCCTTATTTGGAGTGGATTAATTGTAAGTAACAAAAAAATAGATCTATAAGAATTCAAATATAAAGGGTAAGGGCAATCTTTTTTAATTAGTTAAGAATTTTGGGATATTTGGGTTTGAATAATATTGGGTTGGGTGATCTCCCAAAAATGAAAATTCAAAAACTTACACTAATGTACATTGCACTGATATCTCATTTTTATAAGTTAGGAGGCTAGGAAGGTGTGTATCACCCCAAGAGTGTTATTGTGGTTTAAATGCTTTTCTTGCAACATATGATGTGGGACCAAGGAATGTTACAATAAAACTATGCTTCTAAACTATAAGAAATGAGCCACAGTTGTGTGAAATAAGAGTAAAGAGATTATCATGATCAAGAGATTATAAATTTGCATTCAATGATACAAGACAAAAAAAGTGATTGTTAAATTTGTGGTGACTTCATGCTGTTTGAGATTATGATGTCATGCCATGTATATAGGGTATATCCATTACAAAAATATTATATACATAATCACATTTTTGATTGCTAATAGAGCAATTAAAAAGTGATTGTGTGCATAATATTTTGTATGCAACTCAAAACAAACAATAAATCTACAAATGATAGATAATTTAAGCGTTATAACAAATATACACAATTATATTCATTGCCATATCAAAGAGGTGGTAAGAGAAAAATGGAATATAAAAATATACACTAACAAAATGGATAAAGAAATTCATCACGTTTGGAATATTCATTCATCCAAAAATATTAAAAATATTCTGAAAGAATAATCTATTTTAATCCTTCAAAGGCAAAGGGCTACATAAATTTATTTAATTTGAGAAAATATAAATGTAAATTTTAAAACTTGATTTGCTGTTTAATTATATAGCTTAAGTCAATAATAATATATGTTATACACAACAACACTTGATTTGCTTAGTAGTAGTGTTATTCCTTTATATTAATCCAATTAATCAAATGGAAGTTTATAATTAGAAACATATTTACAATTTATAAATACAAGATTAATCTAAATAAATAACAACCATTAGATAGTAAAGTATTCTAGAATATTTACACACAAGAGAGAGTTCGTAGAGCAATTAAATTAATTAAATTATAGTTTTATAGTGAATATAATTATCTTTTAGTTGGTTAAATATTTAAGTTGTTATATTAGCAGAAAAAAATTTCTTATACAGCCATTAAAATATAATTATAAACAAAGTTATCTAGTTGAAAAATTATTATATTTTTTTACATAGTAAATATTCTTATAATATCATATAGACCATAACATAATCTTCTTTATAAATACACTAAATAAACCTTTTGTAATTAAAATAACTTAATTTTAAAATTATTTAAAACCAAAAATTTATAAATCAATTTTGTGAACCTACTCCATAGATTTATACAAACTTTATAAATCATCTTTAGAATATACACAAATCTTAGTTTTAGAAATTTATTTTAAGACCCATTTAAATCACTTTTATATAAAAGAAAATTATAAATAAAACCTACTTTTAAAAGAGAGATTCATAATTATAAACCTATGTAAAGGAAAATTGTGTCAATGCTTTTCACAATCTTGATTTGAAAAGGATACACTCAAGTTTTCAAACCATGTTACAAGGTATACACACCTCAACCACAGACTAAAGTAATCAAATACAATGATGATATAATGATACCCCTATGGAAATGGCCTATGAAGTTGTATATGACCAATTCAATTGAACTAAAACTTGCATAAATGGCACTATAAAGATGTTGCCAAACATTGACAATGAAGGAGTGAATGGAGGAGATTATTAAACCTGAATCCATGAAGACCATCACTTTAGTAACATTAACAACACAAAAGAAAATGAATATCAACCTCGCACAGCATGCTGTGAAAGAGTGGAGGAGTAATCCTGTTATCCATGAACATCAGAGGAGCCTTTTGAAACTTTGATACATCCATTAGTTTTCCAATTTTTCAACAGGAAACAATTTACATCTTCACCACCCGGTGCAACTGTGTACACGAGCACGACCACCACCGCAACCTTGTTCTTGTTCTTGTTAAACTGGCTGGAGGGACCTCCATCCGCATGGCAGACTTGCCAAGTGCAAGCTGGGGGAAGGAAGAAGTGCTGCATGGAACATGTACTGCGAAATGCATCTCCTAATAACATCATGCCCACCACAAACAAAAATAAAACAACTCCAACTTAATAGACTCCAACGTATTGGGATCCACGTCTATGTGATTATTAGGTGTTGCTACAAAGGTCTTAATTTACAAACCATTCAATAGGCTAGTACTAATCTTCTTCAAGTAGCTCCAAGTTGAGTTGCATCACCGCTTCTTCCACTGCCTGGATCATTGCTCCAGGAAAACATCCGGCTGCAGCTCTCAGGAGTAAGATATGGAGCCGGCCCGCTTTCGAAGTCGTTGTCGTTCCGAACTTGAGAGCATAGAAAGAGAGCGCCAGAGACAACACGTCGTCCTCCTCCGCATACGGCAACATATCAGAAGGAGACTGGTACCCGACAGTTCCCACCATCTCGCTGTAAGCACGGCTCTCGCCTTTGAAGCACGACACATCGTAGTCGTTTATCTTGAGCACGTTGCCCGAAACACGACCAGGTTGTCACAGCTTCACGTCCCGGTGAAGAACACCCTTGGAATGGAGATGCTTGAGCCCCAGGTACGCCTGATTCCACATATCATCCATCGCTTCCATGTCGGCAATGTGCTCCCGACCCAAAGGCTGGCCATAGCCCTCGAGCTCCAGAAAGCCAAACACGTCATTGTTCTCCCCAAATGCTCACCATCCCCAGTTCACAAGCCTCCGCACGTTGGAGTGGCCGTCGGATGCTGCATGGATGCGTCGCTCCATCTCAGCACTCGATGGCGAGCAGATCTTGAGGACATTGAACGCCGATCGTCGGAGCACCACAAGAGACTTCTTGCCATAAGCCACCGGCGTCAGATCTGAGAGCGGGATATCAAGTGCTTGGTCCGACGAAACGAACACTCAGCACCGGTAGATCGTACATTCGCTGCAATTCCTCCGTATAGAGACCAACGTACAGAATCCAGGCATCGGTTTAGAAGGTGGAACGTCTTTCAGGCTGATGCTCTCCAAGCCGGGCCTCATTTAGCCACGAAAGCTTCATCAGCACAAAATCCGGACTGAAGTCGGCCAGCTGCAGAGGCAAAGGAAATCCCGGCGTCACCTGAACCTTATCCGTCTCTCGCAGGTACTTGACAATCCAGAACCTGTCCATGCGGCAAAACAGGCACCCCAGACGAGCCGTCTCATCCGTTCCCTCGATTCCCGTTTTCAGATAGTCTGCTTCCTGCTTTATCAGCGTAGCATTGGCCACCATACCCGTCTCATCCTTATCAGTTGCATAGAAAACCTTCGTTTTCACTTCCGACAAAACGCTTGGCTTTGCCGCATATAAAGCCCTGCAAGCCGTGCCCACCGAAATTCAAGCCTTTCTGACCAAACGAAGCAGCTCGTAAGAAGGCCAAGACGCCGATAATAGGCGCTCTCCTTTGGCTTCACCTTGGCAAGCCTGAGCTCTCTCAGGCTTGTAAGGTTCTACCTTGGCGGCCTCGCGCTCGAGCAAAGCTAGCCACTTTAGAGCCACAAGCATGGTACTCGACCGGCCGCCCAGTAGGATATCCGGCTCCACGAGCATGGGCTCGTATACTTGGTAATCCTTCACCCTCTTTCGTCTGACTCCTGCGACTGTCACAGCGGTGTTTTCGTCCCTGCGTCGCTTGCCTGATCACCATCGCCAAGAAATGAGCGGAGACCAAGAGCAAAAAGACCATTTACTTTACCTTCGGATCCACGCACATGAAGCGCAAAGCTCACAGGAAGTGGGCCGTCTGGTAAGTACTCCGGATTGTACCATCCATCGCCGGGAACGAGGACCGAATCCACAGAAGGCAGTTCTTCCTGCAGCCATCCCCGAAGGCCGGCCACATCGGGCAGAGCGCTGGGAACTGGCCTACCTCTCTCCCCTGTGCCGCAGCACTCGCTTCGTCTAGTTCCGCTTCGCCTGTGGGATGGATGTAAAAACGCGCTGCGCTCGCAGAAACGCCATCCTTATACTTCTTACGCTTAGAGATAAACTGAACGCTGACCCTAACGCTAACTTTTCTTAGTGAGGATTCTTCTCGAGAGGGAGAGAGCTTGAGCTTGCTCTGGACGAGAACGTGCGTTCAGTCATACGTTTCTGTTTCAAGGTGCTTTTGTCGTAAATGCAAACCAATCCCATTAGGTGGAGGTGAGGAGCATGCACACCCTGTTCTAAGCAGCGTGTGCTCGTCCTTCATCCATGATCATGCCAAAACACAATGCTAGCGATGTTGAGCTTGTCGAGCAAGTGACAAGGCCTGTCAGGAAATATGATCTCTATTGGAATGCATAAGGCGTTTTGATTGGGAGATGTTGAGAGGACATATGACCCAGGAGACTTTTCTTTCAGAGGCAAGAAACCCCAGGGCACAAGCTGGAAACTTCCTGGTGTTGGATAGGTGACCGGATAGCAAAGAGGAATCCTGCGGGTTCAAGAGCAATGAATAGAAACTTCAAAGGTGGGAAAGAAGGTTGCGGTAGCCGCGGTTGCTGCTGTGATTGCTGCTGGTGCTGCTCCTCCTCAAAGTATCTCCTTATGTCTTGGAGTGTCCAAGTGAGCACTCGTTAACCTGCGGCACCACATATATCATCTCCAACAGAGAGAAGCGAAAAACACGAAAGCTTACGATTTCGGTGGATCCCAGCTCCACAACCCCGTTTCGGGTGGGAACACAGACGATTGTCTGCAGCGTGGAGGACGTGAGAGATCTATACAACATGGCCAGTTCAACTTTTGGTTACCTGAATTCCTGCGCTCTGGGCACAAGCACAGAGGGGAGGAGTGAAGTCAGCACGCAATCTTGGAGCACAGGTGATGAAAACAAAGGAAAAAGAATACGTTACCTTGGCAAGCTCCAGTCGCGCACAGTGAAAGTTAATGGGCTTGACAGTGTCGCAAATCCATATGTGCTGCCAAACTGGAACGCCCGCCCTGGAATGCTGCGAGTTCTCCTGGAGCTTATCAGCCTTGGAACAAGACAAGAAGCGTGTTTCTACGTACCCTTCACCGCAGGCGAAATTCCACGACTTGGAGAGGAGATAGAACCACTCCTGGTCGGTGACATGGTCCACCTCTCGATAATCCTCCTCGGGATGGCACAGGTCGTGGAGCTCGCACAAGGCGGACCTTGCGCCTGAGAATTTGGTCGGCATCGAACTGCTTGGCCTCGTTCCGCTGGGTACTGTTCTCGTTGGTGGTGGAGAAGTAGCCGTCGCCCCAGCCCAGAATCCTGAAGTGAAGTGAGCGCCTTTTAGAACCATGGCAGATGATGCTAGGTGATGCTACGAGAGAGAGAGAGAGAGAGAGAGAGCTTACATCTGGCCGTCGGCGCTGGAGAGCTGCCAGAAGATTGCATACGTCCAGGAGCAGAGGGACGAGTTGTCGACGAGCAAGGTGAGCTTGTGCTGCAGCGCCATGTCCGCAAACGTGCTCTGGATGGCCCCCCCCTCCGCCCACCTCCTCCTGGAACGGATTGAAAGGATCCATTCCCTCTCCCCTCTCCTCCCTCCTTCTCCTCTTAGAGCTGCTACAGGAAGAACACACAAATCTCTGGCAACATCCCCCAGGTCTAGCAGCTCCAGGAAG
>JAPFRF010000465.1:0-13214 GCA_029282475.1 Phrynocephalus forsythii | reverse complement strand
TCAAATGGCCTATCATTGCCTGGCATCCCACAGTTGGCATCACCTTTGCTCCTCTTACCACCTTCAACTCCCTGCTTGGCCCCAAAGAGAGGAGGCCCCACCCTGAAACCCGGGAAACTTTGTCAAGTCAGACCCTGCCAATGTCCCTGGATTAAAAGGAAAGAGCCACACCAAGTAGAGAAGGGAGAAAGGGACGCTCTCCCTCCACATGTCCCTCTCTCAAAGTCCACCCAGCATGAGAACCTCTTGATCCCATCCTTGTTATGTTTTGGCATATAAAGCCTTAAATGGCTTAGGACCTAGATACCTGAAGGACCGTCTCCTTCCATATGAATCTACCCGGCAATTAAGATCTGGCCAAGGAACCCTCCTGAGAGAGCCATCCCTCAAGGAGGTGAAAGGGGTGGCTTGTAGGTCTAGGGCCTTCTCGGCAGATGCCCCCAGGTTATGGAACGCCCTCCCAAGTGACATCTGCCTGGCACCAGCACTTATGACATTTCGGCGCCAGGTAAAAACCTTCCTGTTTCTGAATTTTTTTAATTGACACGTGGCAATTTTAGAGTTTTAATTGTTTTTATTGTTTTAATTGACCATTGCCTTTTTAACATTTTAACCATTTTAACTGTTCATTTTAACTGTAAGCTGGCCAGAGACCTTTGGGTAGTGGGTGGCATATAAGTTGTGTGCGTGTATTTTATATATATATATATATATATATATATATATATATATATATATATATATATATATATGCATGTTAGGGTGGATTCGGGTTTCTTCCCGTGTAGAAATCTGGTTGTTTTGGCGACGTTTCGACGAGGTCTCACTCGTCATCTTCAGGCTGGTGTTCTGGCTTCTTTCTTCTTGAAGCAAAGTGTGGTCTCAGTTGAAGTCCTTCTATAAATACTGCTGGGGGGGGTGTGGTTTGCTTGCTCTGTTGCTGATTGTAGGTTCCTTTGTTCCTTTGTTCTTTTGTGATCTGCTGTGTGGCTGAGGCGATCGTTAAGGGATTAACTGCTGATGGCTGTTTAGATGGCTGTTTACATGCTGGTGGGTTAGATGGCTGGTAGGTTCTGGCAGTATCCTGGGCTTTGGTGGAGTGGGGTCCTGTGTCTTGTGAATTCATTTTGGTCTGGCTACGTGTCTGTGGTCTCCCAATGTTTTTTTGGGGTGTGTGAGTGTGCTCCATGTGGTGACTGGAGTGGGGTGCCGCAGTAGATGGTGCAGTCGTGGTTTTGTTATTGGATGGTGGTTTCGTTTCATCTGTGGGAAGGGTCTGGGTTTGTGTTTGGTGTGGATGGAAGGTGGTGGCATCTTGTGTCCTTTTGGACCTGGTGTCAGTCTTTGTGACAGAGGCTCGTCTGTTGACCAGGGCTAGTTTCAGATGTCAGGCAAGCGGGAGGTGTCATCACGTTTATTCATGTTGTTTGGGTGTTTCTCTATTTCAATGGCTTCCATGATTATTCGACTGTTGAAGTGTTCAGTTTTGGAGATGAGTTTGGTTCTTTCAAAGTCAATTTCATGACCTGTTGTTTTTATGTGCTGGAAGAGAGAGGAAGATTTTCTTCTTTTTGACTGCGTTCTTGTGTTCTGCGATGCGTGCGCTTATTCTCCTGTTTGTTTGTCCGATGTATGTGGCTGGACAGACTTTGCATGGTATTTCGTAGACTCCTTGGTTTTCTAGCTCAATCTTGTCTTTGGGGTTTCTTAAGATGTTGGCTATTTTTTGGTCGGTGCAAAAGGCTGTCTTGATATTGTGTTTGTGGAGAATTTTGCTGATTTTGTCTGTGGTGCCTTTGATGTAAGGGAGGAGGGCGGTGCCGTTGTTCTCTTCTGTTTCTTGGTTCTTGGGGGTGTTTCCTTTTGGATTAGTTTGGTGATGGTGTTTTTTGGAATCCGTTCGCAATTAAAACATTCGAGAGAGTGTAATTCAGTTTTTAGGTGGTCTTTGTCAGCGAGGCGTTTGGTTCTGGAGATGAGGGTTTTTGCTACGGAGTTGATCTGTGCAGGGTGGTGGTGTGATTGTGCATTTAAGTAGCGGTTTGTATGTGTTTTTTTCTGGTAGATGGTATGTCCTAAGGAGCCGCCGGGTTTTTTGTAGATTAGGACGTCCAGGAAGGGAAGTTGGTTGTTGGCTTCTATTTCCATAGTGAATTGTATTTTGGGGTGTAGGCTGTTGAGATGTGTGAGGAAGTTGTTCAGTTTATCTTTCCCGTGTGGCCAGATAACAAAGGTGTCGTCAACATATCTGAGCCAGAGTTTGGGTTTATGTTCGGACTTCTGTAACGCGTTGGTTTCAAAGTGTTCCATATATAGGTTTGCGATGACCGGTGAGAGGGGTGATCCCATGGGTGCTCCTTCTATCTGTTTGTATCTTTGTCCATTGTGGATGAAGTATGTGTTGGTTAGGCAGTGGTTGGTCAGATCTAGGATGTGTTTGGGGGTTGTATTTGTTGTGGATAGCTGTCAAGGCTTCTTGAATGGGCACTTGTGTGAAGAGCGAAACAACATCGAAGCTCACGAGTAGGTCATTGGGTTGTAGGTCTTGTTTCTTTATAATTTCTATGAAGTGGAACGAGTTTTGTACGTATGAAGTGATGGATTCTGCATAGGGCTGGAGTTGTTTGGCAAGAAATTTGGCGAGGTTTTGTAGAGGTGAGCCTATGGAGCTGACTATGGGTCTGAGAGGTGTTCCTTCTTTGTGAATCTTGGGGAGGCCGAGAGCTTGGGGCATCTGGATGATTTCTCTCTGGGGATGATGCTTGGCTTGATTTCTTCACTTAAGGGAGAGGCTTTTATTTTGGCTTTGGTGGTTTTTTCCAGGTAGGTGGTGGGGTCTGTGTTCAAAGGTATGTAAGCAGGGTCTTGTAGTAGGTTGGATAATTTGGCTTGGTAGTCGGATGTGTTCATCACCACTGTGGCATTGCCTTTGTCTGCTGGGAGAATGATTATGTTGTTGTCTTTCCTCAGGTTGGAGAGGGCTTTTTGTTCTTCTTTGTGTAAATTGCTTCTGGGTGGTTTGCTGGAGCAGAGGACATTGGTGACTTCGAGTCTGATTTTGTTGGCTTCATCTGGGTTGATTTTGGTTAGGCTGGCTTCCACTCCGCATATGATGTTTTCGGTGGGGATGTGTCTGGGGCGACTGCAAAGTTGAATCCTTTGGAAAGGACTTTGGTCTCTGCGATGGTGAGTGTCCTGTCTGATATGTTGTGAACTGTTTGTTTCATGGGTTGTTGTGTGGGGGGGTTGGGCTTCTGGCGTTTTTCCAGTTTGTGGAGTTTGTTGGTGTGTGTGTCTGTCTTGTGGGAGGTCTCTGTTTCAGCTCTCCAGGCGGCCAGTTGCTTGGATTTGTTCCAGAGTGTTGGGTGGATTTTGTTGCTGAGTTTGAGGTGGAGAGTGAGTAGGTCTCTGTTGGTTTGATCTAGTAGGTATCTTTTCCTGTGTAGTTCGCTTCTGATTAGGGCTAGTTCTGTTCTTTTCAGGATCCTTTCGCTGGATGGGGTTTTTGAGTGGAATTTCAGTTGGAAGCTTGTGGGGATCACATTTTTGTCTCGGCAGTTGCGTAGGAATGCAATGTCACATAAGATGGTGGCTCTTCGGACTTCTAGTTTCTCGTAGGTTCTGGTCAGCTGGAAGGTTTCCTCCCGTAGAGGTCGGATATTTGTTTTCGTAGATTTTCACGGGTATAGGTATGCATGTTAGGGTGGATTCGGGTTTCTTCCCGTGTAGAAATCTGGTTGTTTTGGCGACGTTTCGACGAGGTCTCACTCGTCATCTTCAGGCTGGTGTTCTGGCTTCTTTCTTCTTGAAGCAAAGTGTGGTCTCAGTTGAAGTCCTTCTATAAATACTGCTGGGGGTGTGTGGTTTGCTTGCTCTGTTGCTGATTGTAGGTTCCTTTGTTCCTTTGTTCTTTTGTGATCTGCTGTGTGGCTGAGGCGATCGTTAAAGGATTAACTGCTGATGGCTGTTTAGATGGCTGTTTACATGCTGGTGGGTTAGATGGCTGGTAGGTTCTGGCAGTATCCTGGGCTTTGGTGGAGTGGGGTCCTGTGTCTTGTGAATTCATTTTGGTCTGGCTACGTGTCTGTGGTCTCCCAATGTTTTTTGGGGGTGTGTGAGTGTGCTCCATGTGGTGACTGGAGTGGGGTGCCGCAGTAGATGGTGCAGTCGTGGTTTTGTTATTGGATGGTGGTTTCGTTTCATCTGTGGGAAGGGTCTGGGTTTGTGTTTGGTGTGGATGGAAGGTGGTGGCATCTTGTGTCCTTTGGACCTGGTGTCAGTCTTTGTGACAGAGGCTCGTCTGTTGACCAGGGCTAGTTTCCAGATGTCAGGCAAGCGGGAGGTGTCATCACGTTTATTCATGTTGTTTGGGTGTTTCTCTATTTCAATGGCTTCCATGATTATTCGACTGTTGAAGTGTTCAGTTTTGGAGATGAGTTTGGTTCTTTCAAAGTCAATTTCATGACCTGTTGTTTTTATGTGCTGGAAGAGAGAGGAAGATTTTTCTTCTTTTTTGACTGCGTTCTTGTGTTCTGCGATGCGTGCGCTTATTCTCCTGTTTGTTTGTCCGATGTATGTGGCTGGACAGACTTTGCATGGTATTTCGTAGACTCCTTGGTTTTCTAGCTCAATCTTGTCTTTGGGGTTTCTTAAGATGTTGGCTATTTTTTGGTCGGTGCAAAAGGCTGTCTTGATATTGTGTTTGTGGAGAATTTTGCTGATTTTGTCTGTGGTGCCTTTGATGTAAGGGAGGAGGGCGGTGCCGTTGTTCTCTTCTGTTTCTTGGTTCTTGGGGTGTTTCCTTTTGGATTAGTTTGGTGATGGTGTTTTTTTGGAATCCGTTCGCAATTAAAACATTCGAGAGAGTGTGTAATTCAGTTTTTAGGTGGTCTTTGTCAGCGAGGCGTTTGGTTCTGGAGATGAGGGTTTTTGCTACGGAGTTGATCTGTGCAGGGTGGTGGTGTGATTGTGCATTTAAGTAGCGGTTTGTATGTGTTTTTTTCTGGTAGATGGTATGTCCTAAGGAGCCGTCGGGTTTTTGTAGATTAGGACGTCCAGGAAGGGAAGTTGGTTGTTGGCTTCTATTTCCATAGTGAATTGTATTTTGGGGGTGTAGGCTGTTGAGATGTGTGAGGAAGTTGTTCAGTTTATCTTTCCCGTGTGGCCAGATAACAAAGGTGTCGTCAACATATCTGAGCCAGAGTTTGGGTTTATGTTCGGACTTCTGTAACGCGTTGGTTTCAAAGTGTTCCATATATAGGTTTGCGATGACCGGTGAGAGGGGTGATCCCATGGGTGCTCCTTCTATCTGTTTGTATCTTTGTCCATTGTGGATGAAGTATGTGTTGGTTAGGCAGTGGTTGGTCAGATCTAGGATGTGTTTGGGGGTTGTATTTGTTGTGGATAGCTGTCAAGGCTTCTTGAATGGGCACTTGTGTGAAGAGCGAAACAACATCGAAGCTCACGAGTAGGTCATTGGGTTGTAGGTCTTGTTTCTTTATAATTTCTATGAAGTGGAACGAGTTTTGTACGTATGAAGTGATGGATTCTGCATAGGGCTGGAGTTGTTTGGCAAGAAATTTGGCGAGGTTTTGTAGAGGTGAGCCTATGGAGCTGACTATGGGTCTGAGAGGTGTTCCTTCTTTGTGAATCTTGGGAGGCCGTAGAGCTTGGGGCATCTGGATGATTTCTCTCTGGGGATGATGCTTGGCTTGATTTCTTCACTTAAGGGAGAGGCTTTTATTTTGGCTTTGGTGGTTTTTTCCAGGTAGGTGGTGGGGTCTGTGTTCAAAGGTATGTAAGCAGGGTCTTGTAGTAGGTTGGATAATTTGGCTTGGTAGTCGGATGTGTTCATCACCACTGTGGCATTGCCTTTGTCTGCTGGGAGAATGATTATGTTGTTGTCTTTCCTCAGGTTGGAGAGGGCTTTTTGTTCTTCTTTGTGTAAATTGCTTCTGGGTGGTTTGCTGGAGCAGAGGACATTGGTGACTTCGATTCTGATTTTGTTGGCTTCATCTGGGTTGATTTTGGTTAGGCTGGCTTCCACTCCGCATATGATGTTTTCGGTGGGGATGTGTCTGGGGCGATTGCAAAGTTGAATCCTTTGGAAAGGACTTTGGTCTCTGCGATGGTGAGTGTCCTGTCTGATATGTTGTGAACTGTTTGTTTCATGGGCTGTTGTGTGGGGGTTGGGCTTCTGGCGTTTTCCAGTTTGTGGAGTTTGTTGGTGTGTGTGTCTGTCTTGTGGGAGGTCTCTGTTTCAGCTCTCCAGGCGGCCAGTTGCTTGGATTTGTTCCAGAGTGTTGGGTGGATTTTGTTGCTGAGTTTGAGGTGGAGAGTGAGTAGGTCTCTGTTGGTTTGATCTAGTAGGTATCTTTTCCTGTGTAGTTCGCTTCTGATTAGGGCTAGTTCTGTTCTTTTCAGGATCCTTTCGCTGGATGGGGTTTTTGAGTGGAATTTCAGTTGGAAGCTTGTGGGGATCACATTTTTGTCTCGGCAGTTGCGTAGGAATGCAATGTCACATAAGATGGTGGCTCTTCGGACTTCTAGTTTCTCGTAGGTTCTGGTCAGCTGGAAGGTTTCCTCCCCGTAGAGGTCGGATATTTGTTTTCGTAGATTTTCACGGGTATAGGTATGCATGTTAGGGTGGATTCGGGTTTCTTCCCGTGTAGAAATCTGGTTGTTTTGGCGACGTTTCGACGAGGTCTCACTCGTCATCTTCAGGCTGGTGTTCTGGCTTCTTTCTTCTTGAAGCAAAGTGTGGTCTCAGTCGTTAACGATCGCCTCAGCCACACAGCAGATCACAAAAGAACAAAGGAACAAAGGAACCTGCAATCAGCAACAAAGCTGATTGCAACAAAGCAACACACCCCCAGCAGTATTTATAGAAGGACTTCAACTGAGACCACGCTTTGCTTCAAGAAGAAAGAAGCCAGAACACCAGCCTGAAGATGACGAGTGAGACCTCGTCGAAACGTCGCCAAAACAACCAGATTTCTACACGGGAAGAAACCCGAATCCACCCTAACATGCATACCTATACCCGTGAAAATCTACGAAAACAAATATCCGACCTCTACGGGGAGGAAACCTTCCAGCTGACCAGAACCTACGAGAAACTAGAAGTCCGAAGAGCCACCATCTTATGTGACATTGCATTCCTACGCAACTGCCGAGACAAAAATGTGATCCCCACAAGCTTCCAACTGAAATTCCACTCAAAACCCCATCCAGCGAAAGGATCCTGAAAAGAACAGAACTAGCCCTAATCAGAAGCGCAACTACACAGGAAAAGATACCTACTAGATCAAACCAACAGAGACCTACTCACTCTCCACCTCAAACTCTGCAACAAAATCCACCCAACACTCTGGAACAAATCCAAGCAACTTGCCGCCTGGAGAGCTGAAACAGAGACCTCCCACAAGACAGACACACACACCAACAAACTCCACAAACTGGAAAACGCCAGAAGCCCAACCCCCCACAACAGCCCATGAAACAAACAGTTCACAACATATCAGACAGGACACTCACCATCGCAGAGACCAAAGTCCTTTCCAAAGGATTCAACTTTGCAGTCGCCCCCAGACACATCCCCACCGAAAACATCATATGCGGAGTGGAAGCCAGCCTAACCAAAATCAACCCAGATGAAGCCAACAAAATCAGACTCGAAGTCACCAATGTCCTCTGCTCCAGCAAACCACCCAGAAGCAATTTACACAAAGAAGAACAAAAAGCCCTCTCCAACCTGAGGAAAGACAACAACATAATCATTCTCCCAGCAGACAAAGGCAATGCCACAGTGGTGATGAACACATCCGACTACCAAGCCAAACTATCCAACCTACTACAAGACCCTGCTTACATACCTTTGAACACAGACCCCACCACCTACCTGGAAAAAAAAAACCACCAAAGCCAAAATAAAAGCCTCTCCCTTAAGTGAAGAAATCAAGCCAAGCATCATCCCCAGAGAGAAATCATCCAGATGCCCCAAGCTCTACGGCCTCCCCAAGATTCACAAAGAAGGAACACCTCTCAGACCCATAGTCAGCTCCATAGGCTCACCTCTACAAAACCTCGCCAAATTTCTTGCCAAACAACTCCAGCCCTATGCAGAATCCATCACTTCATACGTACAAAACTCGTTCCACTTCATAGAAATTATAAAGAAACAAGACCTACAACCCAATGACCTACTCGTGAGCTTCGATGTTGTTTCGCTCTTCACACAAGTGCCCATTCAAGAAGCCTTGACAGCTATCCACAACAAATACCACCCCCCCAAACACATCCTTGATCTGACCAACCACTGCCTAACCAACACATACTTCATCCACAATGGACAAAGATACAAACAGATAGAAGGAGCACCCATGGGATCACCCCTCTCACCGGTCATCGCAAACCTATATATGGAACACTTTGAAACCAACGCGTTACAGAAGTCCGAACATAAACCCAAACTCTGGCTCAGATACGTTGACGACACCTTTGTTATCTGGCCACACGGGAAAGATAAACTGAACAACTTCCTCACACATCTCAACAGCCTACACCTCAAAATACAATTCACTATGGAAATAGAAGCCAACAACCAACTTCCCTTCCTGGACGTCCTAATCTACAAAAAACCCGACGGCTCCTTAGGACATACCATCTACCAGAAAAAACACATACAAACCGCTACTTAAATGCACAATCACACCACCACCCGGCACAGATCAACTCCGTAGCAAAACCCTCATCTCCAGAACCAAACGCCTCGCTGACAAAGACCACCTAAAAACTGAATTACACACTCTCTCGAATGTTTTAATTGCGAACGGATTCCAAAAAACACCATCACCAAACTAATCCAAAAGGAAACACCCCCAAGAACCAAGAAACAGAAGAGAACAACGGCACCGCCCTCCTCCCTTACATCAAAGGCACCACAGACAAAATCAGCAAAATTCTCCACAAACACAATATCAAGACAGCCTTTTGCACCGACCAAAAATAGCCAACATTTTAAGAAACCCCAAAGACAAGATTGAGCTAGAAAACCAAGGAGTCTATGAAATACCATGCAAAGTCTGCCCAGCCACATACATCGGACAGACAAACAGGAGAATAAGCGCACGCATCGCAGAACACAAGAACGCAGTCAAAAAGAAGAAAAATCTTCCTCTCTCTTCCAGCACATAAAAACAACAGGTCATGAAATTGATTTTGAAAGAACCAAACTCATCTCCAAAACTGAACACTTCAACAGTCGAATAATCATGGAAGCCATTGAAATAGAGAAACACCCAAACAACATGAATAAACGTGATGACACCTCCTGCTTGCCTGACATCTGGAAACTAGCCCTGGTCAACAGACGAGCCTCTGTCACAAAGACTGACACCAGGTCCAAAAGGACACAAGATGCCACCACCTTCCATCCACACCAAACACAAACCCAGACCCTTCCCACAGATGAAACGAAACCACCATCCAATAACAAAACCACGACTGCACCATCTACTGCGGCACCCCACTCCAGTCACCACATGGAGCACAGTTACACACGCCAAAAACATTGGGAGACCACAGACACGTAGCCAGACCAAAATGAATTCACAAGACACAGGACCCCACTCCACCAAAGCCCAGGATGCTGCCAGAACGCCCATCACCAAGGTCGTTAAGAAACAAAAGGCTGATAGACACACATCCAGCACCTCACCCACACAGGATGTCTCTAAACAGCCATCTAACCCACCAGCAGTTAATCCCTTAACGATCGACTCAGCCACACAGCAGATCACAAAAGAACAAAGGAACCTACAATCAGCAACAGAGCAAGCAAACCACACACCCCCAGCAGTATTTATAGAAGGACTTCAACTGAGATCACGCTTTGCTTCAAGAAGAAAGAAGCCAGAACACCAGCCTGAAGATGACGAGTGAGACCTCGTCGAAACGTCGCCAAAACAACCAGATTTCTACCCGGGAAGAAACCCGAATCCACCCTAACATGCATACCTATACCCGTGAAAATCTACGAAAACAAATATCCGACCTCTACGGGGAGGAAACCTTCCAGCTGACCAGAACCTACGAGAAACTAGAAGTCCGAAGAGCCACCATCTTATGTGACATTGCATTCCTACGCAACTGCCGAGACAAAAATGTGATCCCCACAAGCTTCCAACTGAAATTCCACTCAAAACCCCATCCAGCGAAAGGATCCTGAAAAGAACAGAACTAGCCCTAATCAGAAGCGAACTACACAGGAAAAGATACCTACTAGATCAAACCAACAGAGACCTACTCACTCTCCACCTCAAACTCAGCAACAAAATCCACCCAACACTCTGGAACAAATCCAAGCAACTGGCCGCCTGGAGAGCTGAAACAGAGACCTCCCACAAGACAGACACACACACCAACAAACTCCACAAACTGGAAAACGCCAGAAGCCCAACCCCCCACAACAGCCCATGAAACAAACAGTTCACAACATATCAGACAGGACACTCACCATCGCAGAGACCAAAGTCCTTTCCAAAGGATTCAACTTTGCAGTCGCCCCCAGACACATCCCCACCGAAAACATCATATGCGGAGGGAAGCCAGCCTAACCAAAATCAACCCAGATGAAGCCAACAAAATCAGACTCGAAGTCACCAATGTCCTCTGCTCCAGCAAACCACCCAGAAGCAATTTACACAAAGAAGAACAAAAGCCCTCACCAACCTGAGGAAAGACAACAACATAATCATTCTCCCAGCAGACAAAGGCAATGCCACAGTGGTGATGAACACATCCGACTACCAAGCCAAACTATCCAACCTACTACAAGACCCTGCTTACATACCTTGAACACAGACCCCACCACCTACCTGAAAAAAACCACCAAAGCCAAAATAAAAGCCTCTCCCTTAAGTGAAGAAATCAAGCCAAGCATCATCCCCAGAGAGAAATCATCCAGATGCCCCAAGCTCTACGGCCTCCCAAGATTCACAAAGAAGGAACACCTCTCAGACCCATAGTCAGCTCCATAGGCTCACCTCTACAAAACCTCGCCAAATTTCTTGCCAAACAACTCCAGCCCTATGCAGAATCCATCACTTCATACGTACAAAACTCGCTCCACTTCATAGAAATTATAAAGAAACAAGACCTACAACCCAATGACCTACTCGTGAGCTTCGATGTTGTTTCGCTCTTCACACAAGTGCCCATTCAAGAAGCCTTGACAGCTATCCACAACAAATACAACCCCCCAAACACATCCTAGATCTGACCAACCACTGCCTAACCAACACATACTTCATCCACAATGGACAAAGATACAAACAGATAGAAGGAGCACCCATGGGATCACCCTCTCACCGGTCATCGCAAACCTATATATGGAACACTTTGAAACCAACGCGTTACAGAAGTCCGAACATAAACCCAAACTCTGGCTCAGATATGTTGATTTACACCTTTGTTATCTGGCCACACGGGAAAGATAAACTGAACAACTTCCTCACACATCTCAACAGCCTACACCCCAAAATACAATTCACTATGGAAATAGAAGCCAACAACCAACTTCCTTCCTGGACGTCCTAATCTACAAAAAACCCGACGGCTCCTTAGGACATACCATCTACCAGAAAAAAACACATACAAACCGCTACTTAAATGCACAATCACACCACCACCCTGCACAGATCAACTCCGTAGCAAAACCCTCATCTCCAGAACCAAACGCCTCGCTGACAAAGACCACCTAAAAACTGAATTACACACTCTCTCGAATGTTTTAATTGCGAACGGATTCCAAAAAAAAACACCATCACCAAACTAATCCAAAAGGAAACACCCCCAAGAACCAAGAAACAGAAGAGAACAACGGCACCGCCTCCTCCCTTACATCAAAGGCACCACAGACAAAATCAGCAAAATTCTCCACAAACACAATATCAAGACAGCCTTTGCACCGACCAAAAAATAGCCAACATTTTAAGAAACCCCAAAGACAAGATTGAGCTAGAAAACCAAGGAGTCTACGAAATACCATGCAAAGTCTGTCCAGCCACATACATCGGACAGACAAACAGGAGAATAAGCGCATGCATCGCAGAACACAAGAACGCAGTCAAAAAAGAAGAAAAATCTTCCTCTCTCTTCCAGCACATAAAAACAACAGGTCATGAAATTGACTTTGAAAGAACCAAACTCATCTCCAAAACTGAACACTTCAACAGTCGAATAATCATGGAAGCCATTGAAATAGAGAAACACCCAAACAACATGAATAAACGTGATGACACCTCCCGCTTGCCTGACATCTGGAAACTAGCCCTGGTCAACAGACGAGCCTCTGTCACAAAGACTGACACCAGGTCCAAAAGGACACAAGATGCCACCACCTTCCATCCACACCAAACACAAACCCAGACCCTTCCCACAGATGAAACGAAACCACCATCCAATAACAAAACCACGACTGCACCATCTACTGCGGCACCCCACTCCAGTCACCACATGGAGCACACTCACACACCCCCAAAAAACATTGGGAGACCACAGACACATAGCCAGACCAAAATGAATTCACAAGACACAGGACCCCACTCCACCAAAGCCCAGGATACTGCCAGAACCCACCAGCCATCTAACCCACCAGCATCTAAACAGCCATCTAAACAGCCACCAGCAGTTAATCCCTTAACGATCGCCTCAGCCACACAGCAGATCACAAAAGAACAAAGGAACAAAGGAACCCACAATCAGCAACAGAGCAAGCAAACCACACACCCCCAGCAGTATTTATAGAAGGACTTCAACTGAGATCACGCTTTGCTTCAAGAAGAAAGAAGCCAGAACACCAGCCTGAAGATGACGAGTGAGACCTCGTCGAAACGTCGCCAAAACAACCAGATTTCTACACGGGAAGAAACCCGAATCCACCCTAACATGCATACCTATACCCGTGAAAATCTTTCTCCCCCCCCCGAATTCTACAGGCACCGAAGAAGGTAGAAAAGGGGGGAAGGGTGGAAATAAAGCTTGCCGGGGCATCCATTAAAATGACTTGAACCTGGGACCCCGAAGTCCAAGTAGGACCCCTGGGCCCACTAAACTAGGACCAGATGCATTGAGTGATGAAAAAGAGAACAGACAAAAGAAAGTACTTCTTTACCCAGAGCGTTGTTAGTCTGTGGAACTCCCAGCCACAGGAT
>JAPFRF010000208.1:0-11808 GCA_029282475.1 Phrynocephalus forsythii | reverse complement strand
ATTGTGTTTTGTAGTGGGTCATAGATGTGTTTTTATAGTTGAATAACAACACTGATTTTTCATTTCGAGGTCTAGCTTAGAGTTAGTGAAAATGTATTTTATGTTGCTAGTAAGCTTAGCTTTTGTTGGGGTAGGAGTTGTCATGTAATCCTCTCTCCGTGTTTTGGTGCTCTTCCTTGGCATTGGTATTAGCTTGGGTTTGGGTGTGCTGGCAGGTATTGAAACAAAGCTCTTTCGGCCTTAATTTGTTTCTTGACTTATCTTGGTGGTATGTTGGTTGGTTTGCTTAAGAGCATTTGTTGCTATATCGGGGGAATGCACACCCAGAGCCTGGGGCTGATTTTCTGTTTTTTGGTTGTTTGTTTTGTGATATTAACTTTTATTATGGGAAAGTTTTTAGGTTTAATTTCACGGTATATGGGCCAGGTTTGGGCTGTGCTGGTGTCGCTGTTATATCCATGGAGGGTATTACTTGTTGCTTGCCGGATCTTGGATTATGTTGCTAGCATTGTTTGTGGTGTTGAGTTGGTTCGTTGGGTTTCATTTGGGTCTTATAAGGTGAGGGTTATTTGTATTAATAACAGGATGGTTGTTGTAATTAGTAGGACTGTAAAATATTTTTGATTTGTCCTTTTTGTAAATTTTAGTATTTTTAGTGGTAAGGTTCGATTTAGTATTTTGAAAAGGCCAGGTGTGAAATGAATTTTCAACTTGTTGTAGTGTTTTGTGTTTTATTGTTATTTCTTGTTGTTATAATTGTTATTATTGGAATTATTTTTATGTATGTTGCTAGTGAGTTTATAGTGTTTGACATGGTTGGTATTAGTATGGTTCCGGCTATTATAGCGGCTAGAGTAAGGCGGATGAGCGGAAATGTTTGTTGGGGGTGTGACTCTTTGGGTGATGGTGGGTTTATAACAGAAGAATTTTTTTGTTATGTAGAGGATCATTCGTGCGGTGTAAATTGATGTTATGGTTGTAGAGAGGAGTGGGAATATGGCTAAATCTGTCGGTTGATTCCGATTGCGATTATTATGAGTGCCTGTGTTGGCTTGAGGTGAGAAGCGATGATCTTTTTTTAATGTCATTTTGGCAACAGTAAATAGTGCGGAGTGATGGATGAGGTGCCCAGACCGGCCGCAGATTGTTGTTGGCATTTTGGGTTCTTATTACTGGGTGTATTTTAGTATATAGATTCTGCGATGACTATGGTGCTGAGTGAAGAAGGGATGAAACGGGGTGGGGCCTTCTATTGCTGCGGGTAGTCATATAGCATGAAAACTGATTGATCTAATAGCTGGCCAGGATTAATCCTAGGTAATTATGGTGTCTTTTTGTGCTTAATGTTAGTGTTGATATTATATCTCATGTTCCTAATAATAGCAGTATGACTATGACTAAGATTAGCCGATGGTTCCAATCTGATTGCAAATGATTGCTTGAAGGGCTGCCGCGTTAGCATTTAGTTCGTGGACTACCAATTAATTAGCATAAAAGACAGGATTCCTACCTCCCTCCAGCCGGTAAGCAGTTGCACAAAGCCTCCTGCCGTTGCTAAGGTGAGTATGGAGATTGTGAAATTAGTGTTTTTGGGAACTTTGTTAGCTCATTAGTTATGTACCAGGCTGGAGAATCCGTACGAATTGATCAGGTAACGAATATTGTAGTGCAGTAGCTAGTGTGAATATTGTTGATTATTAGGTTATATCAGCATTTGTTGTTCCTGTATTAATTATATGCAGTTGATGTTGATGTTTGGTGTTTGATGTTTTATGATCAACGTTAATATGAATGAGAGAGTAAGAAAGATAATTTAATGATTTTTGTGATTTTGTTTGCGTTTTAAATAATGAGTGTTTAGAAGTGTATGAGGTTAGAATTATGGGTATAGTAATTATTGATTCTAGCATAACTTTTACTTTGAGTTGCAACAAGGTTTATGGTTCCAAGACCACGGGATTGCTATTGTCCTTTAAAAGCAAGGGCCTGAGGTTTTGGGTTTCAGGAAAGAGAATTGGGGCAGTTCAAAGAAACCCTGGCCAAGAAGAGAAGTATTCCATTGTTAGGGTCACGACCTAGTGTTTTATTAAACTATCTTGGTATTAGTTAATTAGTTCTGAGTCCAGCGGCAGTAGAATTGGTAATGCATGTAAGATTATAATTAATAGTTCCCGTTTAAAGTGGTAGACTTCTTTTGAGTCTTTTGTTAGGTGTCCTATAAAGTTATAAATATTTGTAATGAGTAGATTGCTGTGATGAAGGCTCCTGTGGCGGTTATTATAATTGTTAGTGGATCAGTTGAATAGTGTAGTTATAATTTGAATCTCTCCAATCAGGTTGATTGTTGGGGGTAGTGCTAGGCTCCTGTTTGTTTGCAATTAATCAATATGAGGAAGAATAGGGGTATGGCTTTTGTATGCCTCGTATGTATGATTAGCATTCGCGCTTGTTCGTCTGTATAGCATGTTAGCTAGGCAAAATAGTATTGGAGGAGGTTAGGTTGTGGCATGCTCATTAGGATAACTGCTCCTGAGGTGCTTCTGGTGGGGGTTTGAATGCGTGGCAGAGGCTACTAGTCCTATGTGGCCTACTGAGGAATAGCAATAAGGGCTTTAGGTCTGTTTTTCGTAGGCATGTTAGTACACAATGATTCCTCATGTGGCTAATATGATTGTTGGGTAGATTTAAGGTGGTTGAGATGTTTGCTGGGGTTATGGATGCCATATCCACCAAGTTTTAACACAATACGGCTGCCAGTACTATTGGAGCCGGCAATGGGTGTGCTTCACATGTGCTTTAGCAGTCAGAGGTGGACTTGCATAGTGGTATTTTAATACAAGGAAGGCTGTCATACATGCTAGTCATAAGACATTGTTTGTAGAGCTGGTTATGTGTTAGGTTTTAATGTCAGTATTAGAAATTTGAGTTGTTTTTTGATTATTAAGGAATAGGATTGCAATTAGGTAGGAGGGAGTTTCTGTGTAGTGTAGTATATAAAGTATGTTCCTGCAGTTAGTCGTTTTGGTTGGGACCCTCATCGTGTGATGATAGTGGGGTTAGGATAAGAGTAGCTTCAAATAAAGATGTCAAAAATAATGTTATGTTGTTTGCTGATAGTATTATTACTAGAAGTGTTGTGAGGCGGCAATGTTTATTAAAACCCTTGTTTTCTGTGTTAGGTTTCTATTTTTAGGTGAGTTTGGCGCGATAATTATTATTGGAATTGAATTCAGAATGACAAGATAATTAGTGGGGCTGAGATTTGGTCAATAAATAAGTATTGATTAGAAAACATGTTGTTTATTATTGATTGTGTGTGAAGTCATTGAAGGCTTAAAGGTTATTAGCATTGAGCATGATGTTGCGGATGTAAATAGGAGTTTATGTTGGATGAGGGTGTAGGCTGAGGAATTAGTATCGATTGTTGAACTAAAACCTTAGCATTTTAATGTTTAGGTTTTTTACGAAGCTCGTTTGTGTTTTCTTTGCCAGAATTGTTACTCAGGGTGAGGTCTGTGCTTGCTTCGTATGCACCCATAGTTGATTATAATAATACGATTGGTGTGGTGTTTGTGTTGTTGATTGAGGATGCCACATCGATAAAAAATAGGATTAGGGTCATGGATTCTATGCATAGAGTACGGATATTAGGTGGTTCGGTTTGTTGAGATTCCAATTAAGCCAAGCAGGAAGGCGCTAATTATTGTAAAACATATTTGTATCATGTGTAGAGATTTAGGTGTGCCTAAAGCTGCAAAGTGTTTTGTTCAATCAAGGGCCTCCTTGGTTTCATTCATATGCTTAGTCCTATTGTTACATTAAGAAATAGCAGGAGTTACCTTATGTTGTTGTAGTTATTGAGATGTTTAATGCCCAGGGATTGAAGAAGGAGGCGATTTCAAGGTCGAATAGCAAGAAGAAAATCAAGCGATCAGGAAAAATGAATGACAATGAAGTCGTGCATTCTCTAGTGGAGAGAATCCGCATTCGTATGCAATGATTGTTTTTTTTTCGTTTACTCCTTCTATATGGGATGATGGGCTCCATGTTATTATGAACCTTGAAAGTAGCAATACTATTGTATTTAGTAGTGGTACTTCAAATGGGTTTAGGGAATGATACCTTGGGTGGTCATTGTATTCCAATGTTATGGGTAGGGCTGAAGCTTTAGAAAGAAAAGGTTCCAGAAAAGCCAAAAAATAATAATTCTGAGGAAATAAACAGAATTATTCCGTATCGAAGGCCTTTGTACAGCTTTGTGGTGTCCTGAAATGTGCCTTCTCGTACATCTCGTCATCATTGGTATGATGTCAGTAGTGTTGCAAACAATCCTGAGGCTTATAAGGGTTGTTGTTTTGAGTGTATCCTACGCCACGTCCTGAGACCAGCGTGAACGCTGCTGGGATATGGCACTTAAGATTGGTCATGGGCTAGGGGTCACCGGTGGAACGGTATTTGTGGGTCATATGTGTTTTCTGTAAATATAAGCATGTTAATAAAGAAATATAGGTTTGAATAATAGTAACTGCAAACTCTAAACTATTAGTAGAATTAGAAGTACTGTTGGTACTGTTAAATTGGCAGTTGAATCGGACCCTAGAGCGACTGAATGGAACTAGTAAGCTGGATTGATCCAATAACAACGAGGGTGGGGGATTAATAGATGGCAAATGGTAGCAGATGGCCATGGATCGTTTATTAGCCTGAAGGCCAATCAGCAACAGGCTAATCAAAGGGAGTGCAAGGGCCATGTTTACGAAAGTTGAGTTGTGGGTGTGAATGTATAAGGAATATTCCTACACATATGTTAATAGTATTAGTATTGGTGAGGTTAAAGAGGGTCATTTAAATCCGTTTTGGAGGTTGGTAATATGAGATGTTTTGTAATTTCTTTTAATATTCATTTTGGTGAGTGCAAAAGTCCGATTAGGCGCTTAGAAGGATTTGTTGGTTGCGGGGCCAGTATATGGGAGGAGTCTATCTTTCTTTGAATTTTTTAGGTTTTGTGGTGAGTTTGGTTTTGTAGTTTCTCAGTTAAGTTTACAAAATTAATCAAGTTATAAAATGTTATAAATCAGTTTGATGTATTTAGTTGTGGCATTCACTTGGGAGAAACTTTCTCTTAGCTTAAAAGGCTAGCGCTTTTAAAAGCTTCCCAGTGAGTTTAGTAGGTGGTAATTCAGTTTTCGAATTGTTTTATTGGTATTGATTCTGCTGTAATTGGTATAAAGCTGATTGTGCCGCAGATTTACATTGGCCGTAGAATACCCTGGTCGTATGGTTGTAAAAATTAGTTGATTTAGTCGTCCGGGGACTGCATCTGTTTTACCTGAGTGTTGGAAGGGTTCTATGAGTGTAGATGTCTTCACAGCACCAACAGTCGTATTTCATGATTTTATTGGTTCATAGTCTGATTGTCAATTTTCAGTAGTCGGGGGCTCCATTTGTTAGGTCTTTGTTCTTTGATTATGTATGAGTCGAATGATGTGTTTTCATAGTCTGAATATTCGTGAAGTCCAATATCATTGATGGCCTAATGTTTTGACGGTTAAGGTGGGGTTTGATTCAGAAGGTAAAGGGTCTGCATTGAGGGTTTAGCAATAAATATTGAATTAGACGGGGGGAGGCTGTTCATATACAAACTCCAGGTGGCAGCACTACTTCCGAGAAGGCAATACAGAGTTTTGTTGTCGAGATGGCGAATTGCGGGTGATTACTACTGAAAGTCAAATTCACAGTAGCATTGTTATATGTAGTCGTTAAAGTAAAGAACTTCATTATTGGAGAGAGTGCGTTGGTTTAGGTGAGATTTGTGTAGGGTTCTGAGCATTAGAACTTATAGGGATTTCATGTTTGATTCTGACAGAATCATGTAATGTGTAATATACCAAAGTTCTATGAAGGAGAAGCAAAGTGGATTGCGATTGGTTTGAAACCATTTTTATGGGGGTTCAATCTTCTTTTCTGTGTAGTAACCATTGGGGGTGTAAAGGTGTGGTTTGTGGTAAGAGCCTTGGGTTCATTCTGTAGTTTTTTGTCAGTTTGAGTTGTTAATGTTTTTGTTTTTTGTGAATGCGTTTCAGATTAACCTGATTAACATTATTGTTCCTATCATTGAGATGATGGATCCTGCAGAATGAGTTACGATATGCTGTTTCATAGTGTATAGGCACTAAAACTGGAGTACCGAGGTATTCCGGCTAGTCCTAATATGTGCTGCGGAAAGGAATGTAAATGTTCACTCCTACAAATATGATTCAGAATTGGGCTTTTGCTATTCGTTGGTTAATTGAGAACTTCGTTAATACTTCAGAATCAGTATACAAGTCCCATAATTGCAAATACGGCCTTGCTGATAGGACGTAGTGGAAGTGTGCTACTACACAGTATGTGTCGTGTAGTAGGATTGTAGCGGCTCAGCTGAATACCTCTTGATCCCTGTGGGACTGCAACGCTATTACGTGGCTGAGAAGTATGCTCGTGCGCTCGATGCGTCAAGTCCGACTGTAAATATGTGTGGTGTGCCCATACAATAAACCCAGTGGTGGGAGACATAAAGTGTATGGTCTATACTATGCTATGATATCCAAATTTATCCTTTTTTCCAACAGGGTGACAATATGTGAGATAATCTTGGAAGCCCGGTAGAATTGGGGGCTATACTCCGGGCGGCAAAAATCAGAATAGTGTTGAAAATTTGGGTCCTCCGGCGGGGTCGAAGAATGTTGTGTTTAGGGTTTCGGTCTGTTAGAGTATGGTAAATGGCTGCCGCTAATACTGGAATGGCTAATAGAAGTAAGATTGCGGTGAAGAATACGATCAGACGAATAATGGTCATTGTAGGGGGTTGTTGAGTGGGTTATATTAATGCAGGTTGTAATAAAGTTAATGGCTCCTAAGATTGAGGATGCTCCGGCTATGTAATTACAAAATTGTTATGTCTATTGATGGGCTTGAGGTGCTATGTTTCCCGTTAGTGGGGATAAAATCTGTTCAGCCTGTCTCACGCCGTCGCCGAATTTTGATGACATTAGGAGTAAGAAGAAGGATGGTGGAAGAAGTCAGAAACTTATATTATCTTATTCGTGGAAATGCTATGTCTGGGGCTCCTAGCATTAATGGCGTAATTAATCAGTTGCCGAATCCTCCGATCATAATTGGTATTACTATAAAGAAGATCATGATGGAGGGCGTAGATGTGATAAAGGTGTTATATATTGTATCTCCGTTGTATTAGTAATTGAATTAGTTGTAGTCAATTATGAGGCTAACTGTTGAGCAGTAAAGCCAGCTATGGCGCCGAATAGAGTAAAGAGTTCCAATGTCTTTGTGCAGTGTGTTAGTGTTGACATGGTAAGATGGCTGAATTTAGGCGGTGGTTTGTAATCCATTGATGGAGGCAGCTCCTCTTATCAGGCCTAGGGCAGATGCTAAATTGCAAGTTTGGTTTTGAAAATGAGATTTTCGTAGGCCTATAAATGGAAATATAGTAAATAAACTGATGCCTGCTAGTTTGCGGGCAAATAGCTGTTGTAACTGTTTGCGGGATCGAGGCTCTTGATTTTATAGGCCTTATTTAATGAAAATATATCTAGGTTGCATGCAGATGATGTAGGAGAAAGTCTATGGGTCTTTCAGAAGCTAAGGGTCTTCCCTTGTTTGGCCAGTGTTGAAGACCACCAGGTTTAAATGGTTTGTCTAAAACTTCTTTATAATGCAAGTTACTGGGGATTAAATGGGTTATAAATAGTGCTGTTGAGTTATTATTGTTTATTAGTTGTGATTTTGGTTTTGGGTTTCGTCATTTTGTTGATGAGGGTGGTTGTTATTGGTGATGGGAGTATTATAATCAGAATGTAATTCGTAAGTAGAATAGTAAGCTGATTAGTGATGTTATGATTGCTAGGGTTGCTGCATTGTGAGTTTTGTGTAATGAGTTCATTAAGAGCTAGTATTTGGTGTGAACCTCTGTAAATGGTGGTAGGCCGGTTGATAATATTAATAGAGCAATAGAAAGAAGTTATTGTTGTGGAAGTTGTTCATGTTGTGGTTAAATTTTGTAGTGTTTTTGTTGATGCGTTTGTTATTAGAAAAATTGTGTGTCATAATGATGTAAATGAAACATTTATAATTACAAGTTTGGGGAGAGGGCTATAATTATTGATGGTTCAGCCTAGGTTATTAATTGATGAGTAAGCTATTGTTTTTCGTAGTTGTGTTTGGTTAATGCCTCCTAACCCGCCAACAATTATTGATAAAATCTCCAGTGGATGTTAGAAGGGTGGGTTGGATGTTGCTTGAGATTATGTATTAATAATGCAATAGGGCAAGTTTCATGTTGTAATGAGTAATGCTGTTTGTGGTGTTGTACTCTGTAATACTTCTGGAAGTCAGAAGTGAAACTGGGCGGCCCCTATTTTTATTATTAGGACAGGGCTATAGTTGTTGTGAGAATTTATTTTTAAGTTCTATAATATCTCAGCTGCCGGTTTGTCAGGCATTAGTTGTGCTGGATAGTAGCATTATTGCTGATGCAATTGCTTGTGTTAAAAAAAGCATTTTGATTGTGGCTTCTGATGCTCGTGGTTTTTGGTTTTGAAATGGTTGGTAGGATGGCTAATATGTTTAGTTCTAACTGATTCAGGCTATAAGTCAGTTGGAGCTTGATATGGTTATGATGGTGCCTGCCATGTCACCGAGCAGTGATTATGATGGATGTGGGGGCAATATATTAGAGTGGCACTGCCTTGGGGCATAAATCTAACCGCTTATGTAGCAGATCCCAATTTGAAGCGAGAGGAAACGGTCTAAGCTTATTTCATCAAAATAACCCTGTCCCGGGCACGCTTCTGTTTAAGATAGAGAGAAAGTATGGTGGTAGAAAAAAATTTTGGATTTTTTTGTGGAGGTTCGAGTCCTCTTCCTCACCAAGGGTGATTGAGGAAGATTAAGATTGATACAGGTATTATTGTATATAATAAGCAAAGAGATGCTGGCGCTATAGCAGAAATTGTTTCGTTAGCAGGTGCATTAGTCATCACATCTGAACCGTGGATAGTCGTCTGATCCAGATAAATCCCATGGTTAAATGGTGGTTTTATTATTAGACGTATTGGGAATGTGGTTGGATCATGGTGTGTCATTTAAAAAAAAAAGGATTACTATAGTGTATTTATAATTAGAATGTTTGAGTACTTTGCTAGGAAGAATATAGCGAATATTCCGCTGGCATACTCTACGTTGAAACCAGATACTAATTTGATTCCTTCGGTAAGATCAAATGGGTCTGGTTTGTTTCGGCTAGTGTTGATACGAATCAGCAATGCTATAGGAGGGCAAGATATTAGTGCGCAATCCATGTTTTTCTGGGCTTCTAGAACAGTTGTATTTGTGGCAGCTCTCGTTTGAGATGTCATGGCTAAGTTAGAAATTAAAACCTTAGTGTAATTTCACATGAGATTGTCTGAGTGATGGCTCGCAGTGCCCTACACCACGCGTATTTTGAATTTGATGCTCATCCTGATCATATAATGGTATACACGGATATGCTTGAGATAGCTATAAGTAATAATGGTGACAAGGTTGATGTTGCAACGGATATGGCATAGGAGTGTGGTCCATATTAATATTGCTAGTGTTAAGGCTAGAATAGGGATGTAATAAATATGGTTTTGATGATAATGTTATGGATGGGTTCTTTTACGAACACCTGATTCCGTCTGCTACTGGCTGTAGGAGTCCTTTTTGGTCCAACGATATTTGGGCCTTGCGTTGCTGTGCAGAGCCATAATCCAAACGTTCTAAAAGGTTAAAAAGGCGAGCTTCTTGCCTAGGATTGGAATGCCTAGGCAATACGTTTTGCACCTTTGGGGATTTTCAGTGTTGTTTGAAGGACTTCCTTCAGGGTTGGTCCTGCTTCATCGGTCCTTTCGTACCAGACGGAGCGGTGAACAGATATAGACCGACCTGATTACTCCGGTCTGAACTCAGATCGCGTAGGATTTTTATCGTTGAACAAGAACCGTTAGTAGCTTCTACACTACTTGGGATATCCTGGTCCAACATCGAGGTCGTGGATATTCTCAAGTGATAAGAACTCTTCAAGAATGTGCGCTGTTATCCCTGAGTAGCTTGGTTCATTGATCAGCATTACTGGGTCTTGCGGTTTGAGCCCAATATGACGTTGATCTGCGGTCATATAGAGGTTTTATTTCTCTTTAGTTGCCCCAACTTAAAAATTAGCACCATGTTTGGCGGTAATTTAAAGTTTCACAGGGTCTTTGTCTTGTCTTTAAGTATGCCTGCTTTTGTACAGGCAGATCAGTTTCACCTCGACCTGTTTCAAGAGACAGTTTTTCTCATGTGGCCATTCATACGGGTCTTTATTTAGAAGACAAGGGATTGCGTTACCTTTGCACGGGTTATCGCGGCCGTTTATTGCTTCACTGGGCAGGCATTACCTTAATACTTGTTTGGCTAATGGCTATGTTTTGGTAAACAGTTGGAAAGGTTGGTTGCTGAGTTCCTTTTGAAAACTTGTGTCTTCTGATTGTAATCCCAGTCGGGGCCACAAAGCCTATTCTTTTATGGTTGTGGGAATTGTCTTTCATATTTTCTGAATATGTTGGGCTTTTATTTAGAGAAATTTCTTCATGTTACTGCTCTAAGAGTGGCTCTCTTCTCTATAGTTTTATAGAATGGCCTGGCTGGAAGATGGGGAGATTGGTTTGTGGTTTTGCATTTTATGGTGGTGTTACTGTGACGTAACATTTAGTGCATGCTTTAAGGCCAACTGGTTAAAATATTTTGTGCTTTCTTCCACTTTAAGAACAATCAATAGAGCTGTACCTTATTGATTATATCTTTGGGCAAAAGTATTTATTATGTTCTTATAGTTACAAACATGTTGAATTTAAACTACTATTCAGGCAACCAGCCATCGGTGTCTGTTTGGTTTTTCGCTCTATTTTCGAGTCTCCCATTCTTTGTAACAGAAATGAGTTGGTTCTATAAAACTGCTTGAGAATAGCTCACTTTATTCTGGGGTATCAGGCAGGGGGGTCTTCTTGTCTGAGTTAGACTGGCTGGACAAATGATGCAATAGGTATGTGGTTTTATCTCTGCTTCTTTGTGCTCGATATATTGGTCTTTCAATTTTCTCACAGTACTGTCTCTATTGCGTCAAATTTGAAGTTTGTTCTCAGCTATAGTCTTTTAGAATGTTTTAGTATGATTATGTGTTATTTTGTGGTTGATTGGGCTAAAATATTTGCTCAAAAGGTGCGTAGGACGTCCTCCGTTTGTGTTCGGGTGCTTTTAGGTGGTAAGCTACTTTTTGCTTCCAAGCACACCTCTGCAATACGCTTGCTCGGCGTTACGACTTTCCTCTCCCATCAGATCATGGTGGGGGTGACGGGCGGTGTGTGCGTGTTCAATGTCCTGGTTCAGTAGAACGCTCATATTCTTCTTACTCTAAATTCTTGCTTCATTCAAACTCATGTTTTTCATTGAAGTTTTGTTATATTTAGTAATGTAGTCATTATTGCCTTTCAGGCTGCGCCTTGACTCTGTCGTTTTAGAGGGGGGTCTTAAATTGCCTCATTTTTGGAAAATGGGCTGTTTGACGCGGTATGCTGCCGGATTGTGCTAGAGAGGTAAGGTTTAACGTGGATCATCGATTATATAACAAGCCTCTAGGTTGGTTCTATCACCGCCAGGTCTCTTTTAAGTTTTGAGTTTGTATTTGTACTTTTTGGCAAATAAATGTCATTTCCAGGCATAGTGGGGTATCTAATCCCAGTTTGTTTC
>JAPFRF010000512.1:0-13302 GCA_029282475.1 Phrynocephalus forsythii | reverse complement strand
ATGGAACTATTCTAGGACTTATATAAATCATTCCAGGACTTACTTTGCCCCGGCTGGGTCTTTGGCAGAGTTTTGAGTGACAAGGAAAACAGCAGGAGCAGGGAGAAGGCTCAGGGTCTGGAACAGGCAGACAGGGAGAGACTGGACAAGTGAGGGTTAATATATCGTGAAAACTCCCGGAGTGAATGGGCAGGAAGGAAAAGGGTAACGGTGTTATAGAAAATCCAAGAGGTAATGGACAGGAAGGGGGAAAGGGAAAAGGGTTAAAGTATCTTGGAAGGTCCAGGAGAAAATGGTCAGGAAGGAGTTAACAGAGAGGTAAGGACAGTTGGATAGTGAAGGGCAAGAAAGGGTTAAAGGATGCTGGAAGATAGGCTCAAAACCCTCCGCCATAAGCCACCAGTCTATCGATTATTTCGAAAGATCGCCTGGCTTCCATAGAAAAACATGAGGGCGAGAAATCCCCATTGAAATGCATTGAAGCCGAATGGGAGGCGGGGGTGGGGGGAAAGCCGAGGAGCGGCTGCTTTTCTTTGAAGAATTCTTCAATCGGAAGGGAGGGGAAGGAGTGGAGGAGCGGCTGTCTGCCCATTTGGCAGCTTAGAGGCCTCCCGCAGCGCCCCCTTTGGCCGAGAATTAATTTGACATTGATGGATGTGGCGGGGGCGGCGCTGGGAGCGCTGATTGGTCAGGGCGCGCGGATATGCTTATCTCGCCTCCTCCGAGCTGCTACCGGGCCTCAGCGGCAACAATTATCCTGCCGCAGAGGTCCTTGAAATGGCTACCTTGGAAGAGGGTGTGAAGAGGGTGTGAATTGGAAGGCTCCGCGAGCCAATTTCTCAGCGCACAAGCGCTTTCCCGAGGCAGGGCGAGCGCGGTGGGAGGGGAATAGTGTATATGGGGGGGGGGGGAGGATGGCGCGTGCCAGGCGAGAGCAGCTTCCCCACCTCCCCCCGCGGGCCAGGCGCCAGAGGGTCCCCCCCCACACACACCCCCATGCCCGTCGTCGCTGCCCAGAGGGGTAGGGTGGGGTGGGGTCCCTCGAGATCCGCCTGTTCTTTCCACCCAAAGCCCCCCCCCACCCAAAAAAAGGAAGAGACACGCATTGCATTTTAGGACAGGATTCCAGCGAAGGAAGGAGAGGGCAAGTGATGACAGCCCAAGGAAAAAGACACACGCCCCCGTGCGTTTTCGTTTTGTTTTATTTGTTTCCCCCTCGCACAATCACACACACACACACACACACACACACACACACACACACACACACACACACACACACACACACACACACACACACACACACACACACACACACACCCCAGAAAAAGGGCAGCGAGTGGGGCTTCCTAGAGTGGCAGGAGGAAACATGTCCAAAGGAGAGGCCTGGAGGGGGAGATGGGGGGGGGAATGGGGAAGAAGAGAGGATGCTATTCTCTCTCTCTCTCTCTCCCACGGCATTGCCATCAGAGGTGTTGGGGGGGGGGCTGCCATGTGGGGCAAACGGGGGGGGCAGGCAAAAGAAGGGAGGGAAGGAACCCCAGCCAGGCATGGCCGCCCACCAAGGACAACACTCCCCCCCCCCATGCATGACACAAGTACACAGCCACACTTGGAAGGCAGCCTGAAGTAAACTGCCTGGCTTTTGGCTCTGGGTAAAAGGCGGAACTTGACGGAACTCCCTGATTTCATATGATTTTTACATGGGATCCTTCCCAAATCACCATCAAATCACACATCCCATTCATGGTCAACTATTACACAAGAATAATCACGTTTCCTCCAGCGCATGACTCGGCAGTAGCGCAAAAACATGGTTCCATCGCACGGAACCATCTGATTTCATATGATTTTTACATTGGATCATGACAAATCCACTATCATATATAGAGCCCATTTCAATCCACAGATTGCACAAAAAAAATCACGGGTCCATCAGCGCATGGCTCCACAGTGGCGCAAAAACATGGTTCCAAGGCATAGAACCACACGGAACTCCCTGATTTTTACCAAGGATCAACTCCAAAACACTATCACATTTTGGGCCCCATCCATACACACAGACTGCACACCCGAAATCAGGCGTCCGTCAGCGCATGGCTCTGCAGTGGCGCAAAAACATGGTTCCAAGGCACGGAACCAGACGGAACTCCCTGATTTTTACCCAGGATCAACTCCAAAACACTATCCCATCCTAGGCCCCATCCATACACACAGACTGCACATCCGAAATCAGGCGTCCGTCAGCGCATGGCTCTGCAGTGGCGCAAAAACATGGTTCCAAGGCACGGAACCAGACGGAACTCCTGATTTTTACCCAGGATCAACTCCAAAACACTATCCCATCCTAGGCCCCATCCATACACACAGACTGCACATCCGAAATCAGGCGTCCGTCAGCGCATGGCTCTGCAGTGGCGCAAAAACATGGTTCCAAGGCACGGAACCAGACGGAACTCCCTGATTTTTACTCAGGATCAACTCCAAAACACTATCCCATCCTAGGCCCCATCCATACACACAGACTGCACATCCGAAAACAGGCGTCCGTCAGCGCATGGCTCTGCAGTGGCGCAAAAACATGCTTCCAGGGCACGGAACCACACGGACCTCCCTGATTTTTACCCAGGATCAACTCCAAAACACTGTCACAACCTAGGCCCCATCCATACACACAGACTGCACACTCGAAATCAGGGGTCCGTCGGCGCATGGCTCCACAGCGGCGCAAAAACGGGTCTGGGTAAAAGGCGGAACTTGACGGAACTCCCTGATTTTTACCCAGGATCAACTCTAAAACACTATCACATCCTAGGCCCCATCCATACACACAGACTGCACATCCGAAATCAGGCGTCCGTCAGCGCATGGCTCTGCAGTGGCGCAAAAACATGGTTCCAAGGCACGGAACCAGACGGAACTCCCTGATTTTTACCCAGGATCAACTCCAAAACACTATCCCATCCTAGGCCCCATCCATACACACAGACTGCACATCCGAAATCAGGCGTCCGTCAGCGCATGGCTCTGCAGTGGCGCAAAAACATGCTTCCAGGGCACGGAACCACACGGACCTCCCTGATTTTTACCCAGGGTCAACTCCAAAACACTATCCCATCCTAGGCCCCATCCATACACACAGACTGCACATCCGAAATCAGGCGTCCGTCAGCGCATGGCTCCGCAGCGGCACAAAAACATGGTTTCAAGGCACGGAACCACATGGAACTACCTGATTTTTACCCAGGATCAACTCCAAAACACTATCACAACCTAGGCCCCATCCATACACACAGACTGCACACCCGAAATCAGGCGTCCGTCAGCGCATGGCTCTGCAGTGGCGCAAAAACATGGTTCCAAGGCACGGAACCACACGGAACTACCTGATTTTTACCCAGGATCAACTCCAAAACACTATCACATCCTAGGCCCCATCCATACACACAGACTGTACATCCAAAATCAGGCGTCCGTCGGCGCATGGCTCCACAGCGGCGCAAAAACATGGTTCCAAGGCACGGAACCACATGGAACTACCTGGTTTTTACCCAGGATCAACCCCAAAACACTATCCCATCCTAGGCCCCATCCATACACACAGACTGCACACCAGAAATCAGGAGTCCGTCAGCGCATGGCTCCGCAGCGGCGCAAAAACATGGTTCCAAAACACGGAACCACACAGAACTACCTGATTTTTACCCAGGATCAACTCCAAACCACTATCACATCCTAGGCCCCATCCATACACACAGACTGCACACCAGAAATCAGGCGTCCGTCAGCGCATGGCTCTGCAGTGGCGCAAAAACATGGTTCCAAGGCACGGAACCACACGGAACTCCCTGATTTTTACCCAGGATCAACTCCAAACCACTATCACATCCGAGGCCCCATCCATACACACAGACTGCACACCCGAAATCAGGCGTCCGTCAGCGCATGGCTCTGCAGTGGCGCAAAAACATGGTTCCAAGGCACGGAACCACACGGAACTACCTGATTTTTACCCAGGATCAACTCCAAAACACTATCCCATCCTAGGCCCCATCCATACACACAGACTGCACATCCGAAATCAGGCGTCCGTCAGCGCATGGCTCTGCAGTGGCGCAAAAACATGCTTCCAGGGCACGGAACCACACGGACCTCCCTGATTTTTACCCAGGATCAACTCCAAAACACTGTCACAACCTAGGCCCCATCCATACACACAGACTGCACACTCGAAATCAGGGGTCCGTCGGCGCATGGCTCCACAGCGGCGCAAAAACGGGTCTGGGTAAAAGGCGGAACTTGACGGAACTCCCTGATTTTTACCCAGGATCAACTCCAAAACACTATCACATCCTAGGCCCCATCCATACACACAGACTGCACATCCGAAATCAGGCGTCCGTCAGCGCATGGCTCCGCAGCGGCACAAAAACATGGTTTCAAGGCACGGAACCACATGGAACTACCTGATTTTTACCCAGGATCAACTCCAAAACACTATCACAACCTAGGCCCCATCCATACACACAGACTGCACACCCGAAATCAGGCGTCCGTCAGCGCATGGCTCTGCAGTGGCGCAAAAACATGGTTCCAAGGCACGGAACCACACGGAACTACCTGATTTTTACCCAGGATCAACTCCAAAACACTATCACATCCTAGGCCCCATCCATACACACAGACTGCACAGCCGAAATCAGGCGTCCGTCAGCGCATCGCTCTGCAGTGGCGCAAAAACATGGTTCCAAGGCATGGAACCACACAGAACTCCCTGATTTTTACCCAGGATCAACTCCAAAACACTATCACATCCTAGGCCCCATCCATACACACAGACTGCACATCCGAAATCAGGCGTCCGTCAGCGCATGGCTCCACAGCGGCGCAAAAACGGGTCTGGGTAAATGGCGGAACTTGACGGAACTCCCTGATTTTTACCCAGGATCAACTCCAAACCACTACCACATCCTAGGCCACATCCATACACACAGACTGCACATCTGAAATCAGGCGTCCGTCAGCGCATGGCTCTGCAGTGGCGCAAAAACATGCTTCCAGGGCATGGAACCACACGGACCTCCCTGATTTTTACCCAGGATCAACTCCAAAACACTATCACAACCTAGGCCCCATCCATACACACAGACTGCACACCCGAAATCAGGCGTCCGTCAGCGCATGGCCCTGCAGTGGCGCAAAAACATGGTTCCAAGTCATGGAACCACACGGAACTCCCTGATTTTTACCCAGGATCAACTCCAAAACACTATCACATCCTAGGCCCCATTCATACACACAGACTGCACGCCCGAAATAAGGCGTCCGTCAGCGCATGGCCCTGCAGTGGCGCAAAAACATGGTTCCAAGGCACGGAACAACACGGAACTACCTGATTTTTACCCAGGATCAACTCCAAAACACTATCCCATCCTAGGCCCCATCCATACACACAGACTGCACATCCGAAATCAGGCGTCCGTCAGCGCATGGCTCTGCAGTGGCGCAAAAACATGGTTCCAAGGCACGGAACTACACGGAACGCCCTGATTTTTACCCGGGATCAACTCCAAACCACTATCACATCCTAGGCCCCATCCATACACACAGACTGCACACTCGAAATCAGGGGTCCGTCAGCGCATGGCTCCACAGCGGCGCAAAAACGGGTCTGGATAAAAGGCGGAACTTGACGGAACTCCCTGATTTTTACCCAGGATCAACCCCAAAACACTATCCCATCCTAGGCCCCATCCATACACACAGACTGCACACCCGAAATCAGGCGTCCGTCAGCGCATGGCTCTGCAGTGGCGCAAAAACATGCTTCCAGGGCACGGAACCACACGGAACTCCCTGATTTTTACCCGGGATCAACCCCAAAACACTATCACATCCTAGGCCCCATCCATACACACAGACTGCACACCCGAAATCAAGCGTCCGTCAGCGCATGGCCCTGCAGTGGCGCAAAAACATGGTTCCAAGGCACGGAACCACACGGAACTACCTGATTTTTACCCAGGATCAACTCCAAACCAGCATCACGTCCTAGGCCCCACCCATACACACAGACTGCACATCCGAAATCAGGCGTCCGTCAGCGCATGGCCCTGCAGTGGTGCAAAAATATGGTTCCAAGGCACGGAACCACACGGAACTACCTGATTTTTACCCAGGATCAACTCCAAAACACTATCACATCCTAGGCCCCATCCATACACACAGACTGGACACCCAAAATCTGGCGTCCGTCAGCGCATGGCTCTGCAGTGGCACAAAAATACGGTTCCAAGGCACGGAACCACACGGAACTCCCTGATTTTTACCCAGGATCAACTCCAAAACACTATCACATCCTAGGCCCCATCCATACACACAGACTGCACATCTGAAATCAGGCGTCCGTCAGCACATGGCTCTGCAGTGGTGCAAAAACATGGTTGGAAGGCACGGAACCACACGGAACTACCTGATTTTTATGCAGGATCAACTCCAAACCACTATCACATCCTAGGAGCCACACTTACACACAGACTGCACACCCAAAATCAGGGGTCCGTCAGCGCATGGCTCCGCAGTGGCGCATAAACATGGTTCCAAGGCACGGAACCACACGGAAATGCAGGTTACTTACCTGTAAGTTAAGTTCTTCGAGTGGACCTCTGTGAATACACACAATGGGTCTTCGCGCCTGCGCGCTTGAGTTCCCATTCATTCCAAGCTTAAGGCTTACAAGCCCCTCCCCTCCGTGCGCATGCTCACCCATCTCCCGCCTTGCTGACTCAGTTCCCCTCTGGTCCGCCGCTGACCCTTTGAGAGTACAACAAGCCATGACGGAGAGAAGTGAAGCGGGTAGGTGGTGTGTATTCACAGAGGTTCACTCGAAGAACTTAACTTACAGGTAAGTAACCTGCATTTCTTCTTCGTGGACTCTGTGAATCCACACATAGCGTGACTGGCAAGCTGACTTACCGGTGGAGGGTAGTCATGGTAGCACAGTTGTCAAAACTGCTTTGCCAAATGCGGCTGATCTCTGCGTCCTGACATCTAGCTTGTAGTGCCTCAGGAACGTAGATGGTCGAGACCAGGTAGCCGCTTTGCATATGTCTTCCAGGGGCACTCCTTTTAGGAAAGCCGTGGAGGAGGCTACTACTCTTGTAGAGCGTGCCTGAGGCATGACAGGTAGGGAGACATGCGCAGTGGTGTAAGCCATTTTGATAGTTGTAACAATCCATCTGGAGATGGATTGAGGGGATACCTGATGACCTCGAGATGGTGCCGAGGTCCTGATAAAGAGCTTGTGTGTCTTTCTAACAGAAGCTGTTCTGGAAGTATAAAAGAGGAGAGCTCTTTTGACGTCGAGGGAGTGAAGCTTTCTCTCGAGGTGAGTACTTGGGTTTGGGAAGAAGGTCGGTAGAATAAGTGGCTGAGACACGTGGAAGGATGACACTATCTTCAGTAAGAAAGAGATGTCCGGCCGAAGTTCCACTCTGTCATGATGGAATTTGAGGAACTGTGGGTCCGCTCTGAGCGCAGCGAGTTCTGAAGCTCATCTGGCTGATGTGATTGCCACTAGAAAAGCTGTTTTTAAGGTAAGTAAGTACAGAGACGTGGTCGCCATAGGTTCAGGTAGTTAGACAGTTCAGTACCAGGAAGAGAGACCATTGTGGTGTCAGGGCTCTATGTTGTGGACTTAGGTTAGCGATGCCTCGTAGGAATCTCTTAAGTTTAGGATGAATAAACAAGGCTGCCGCCTCCGAATCAGGTGGTTGATGTGCCACTACGGCTGCAGTGTAGACTCTTAAGGTAGATAAGGATAGTCCTCTGTTGAAGAGCAAGAGGAGGAATTCTAGGAGGACCTGAATGTTAGTTGGACTCGAGGGTTGAGAGTTGGCTCGAGTGAAATGTAGGAAGGATGCGCACTTATGTGCATATAGTGTATTTGTAGACTTCTTCCTGGAGCTTGTGTGTGCATCTGTAATTGTTAGCAGATGTACCATGCCGTCAGGTGGAGAGTCAGGACGTCTGGGTGTCTGACTTGGCCCTGGTGTTGTGTCAGGAGATCAGGCGTTGATGTCAGCCTGATAGAGTCGATCGCCATTGTTTGTAAGACTTGAAACCATGGCTGTCTTGGCCACCACGGGGCCAGCAGTATGACATGGGCTCGGTGGTGCCTGATCTTCATCAGCATTCTCTGGATGAGTGGTATTGGTGGGAACGCGTAGAGAAGACCCGGGGGCCAGCTGGTGGCAAAGGCATCTCCCTGTGAGTGTTTGCCTATTTCTGCTCTGGAGCAGTACAAGCTGCATTTGGTGTTGGCTTGAGATGCAAATAGATCCATGGTTGGGGTGGCCCACCTGGTGCAGAGGATCTGAAACGCTGTCTCTGAGAGGCTCCACTCATGGTTGTCATGGGTGAGGCGGCTCAGTTCATCTGCCGCCACATTGTTGCATGACGCAATATGTATGGCTATTGGGTGAATGCCCTTGGCTATGCACCATCTCCAAAGTTTGAGGGTGAGGTGCAGTAGAGATTTCGAGTGAGTTCCTCCTTGCTTGTTCAAGTAACAAAGTGCTGTAGTATTGTCTGTTATTACTTGGACCGTCTTGTGTGCAAGGAGGAGTTCGAATGCCTTGAGGGCTTTGAAAATGGCAAGGAGTTCTAGGTAGTTGATATGATGGGCTTGCTCCTTGAGTGTCCACCTGAGATGGATCGAGAGGTGGTTGCAGGTGGCACCCCATCCCGTCGTACTGGCATCTGTGGTTACCTGGATGGATGGGTAACGCTGTTTGAAGGGCCTTCCCGTTCTTAGATCGCAGGAGGACTTCCACCACCTTAGGCTGGTGAGGAGGGCGGAGGTGACTCTGAGCCGTTTGGACGGGTTGTCGCGGTGAGGTCAAAACTGGGCTAGAAGCCATGAGGTCTCATGCGGAGTCTGGCGTGTGGAATGATAGCTGTAGTTGAGGCCATCAGGCCTAGTAAGCATTGGGCCTGATGTGCAGATACCTTTGTGGAGTCCAGAAAGGGGCCTAGGATGTGATACTGGTTTGGAGCTGCTCCTGGGTAAACATCAGGTAGTTCCATGTGGTTCTGTGCCTTGGAACCATGTTTTTGCGCCACTGGGGAGCCATGCGCTGACGGACGCCTGATTTCGGATGTGCAGTCTGTGTGTATGGATGGGGCCTAGGATGTGATAGTGTTTTGGAGTTGATCCTGGGTAAAAATCAGGGAGTTCCGTGTGGTTCCGTGCCTTGGAACCATGTTTTTGCGCCACTGCAGGGCCATGCGCTGACGGACGCCTTATTTCGGGCGTGCAGTCTGTGTGTATGAATGGGGCCTAGGATGTGATAGTGTTTTGGAGTTGATCCTGGGTAAAAATCAGGGAGTTCCGTGTGGTTCCGTGCCTTGGAACCATGTTTTTGCGCCACTGCAGGGCCATGCGCTGATGGACGCCTGATTTCGGGTGTGCAGTCTGTGTGTTTGGATGGGGCCTAGGATGTAATAGTGTTTTGTAGTTGATCCTGGGTAAAAATCAGGGAGTTCCGTGTGGTTCCGTGCCTTGGAACCATGTTTTTGCGCCACTGCAGAGCCATGTGCTGACGGACCCCTGATTTCCTAGGACGTGATAGTGTTTTGTGTGCAGTCTTTGTGTATGGATGGGGCCTGCAGAGCCACGTGATAGTGTTTTGTAGTTGATCCCGGGTAAAAATCATGTAGTTTCATGTGGTTCCGTGCCTTGGAACCATATTTTTGCGCCACTGCAGAGCCATGCGCTGACGGATCCCTGATTTCTGGTGTGCGGTCTTTGTGTATGGATGGGGCCTAGGACGTGATAGTGTTTTGGAGTTGATCCTGGGCAAAAATCAGGTAGTTCCGTGTGGTTCCGTGCCTTTGAACCATGTTTCTGCAGCACTGCAGAGCCATGCGCTGACGGACGCCTGATTTCGGGTGTGCAGTCTGTGTGTATGGATGGGGCCTAGGATGTGATAGTGTTTTGGAGTTGATCCTGGGTAAACATCAGGGAGTTCTGTGTGGTTCTGTGTCTTGGAACCATGTTTTTGCGCCACTGCAGAGCCATGCACTGACGGACGCCTGATTTCGGATGTGCAGTCTGTGTGTATGGATGGGGCCTAGGATGTGATAGTGTTTTGGAGTTGATCCTGGGTAAAAATCAGGTAGTTCCGTGTGGTTCCGTGCCTTGGAACCATGTTTTTGCAGCACTGCAGAGCCATGCGCTGACGGACGCCTGATTTTTCGGCGTGCAGTCTGTGTGTATGGATGGGGCCTAGGATGGGATAGTGTTTTGGGGTTGATCCCGGGTAAAAATCAGGGAGTTCCGTGTTGTTCCGTGCCCTGGAAGCACGTTTTTGCGCCACTGCAGAGCCATGCGCTGACGGACCCCTGATTTCGGGTGTGCAGTCTTTGTGTATGGATGGGGCCTAGGGGATAGTGATAGTGTTTTGGAGTTCCAGTTGATCCTGGGTAAAAATCAGAGCCATAGTTCCATGTGGTTCCAGTCTTTGTGTCTTGGAACCATGTTTTTGTAGTTGATCCTGGGTAAAAATCAGGTAGTTTCATGTGGTTCCGTGTGGAGCCATCCGCTGACGGACGCCTGATTTCGGATGTGCAGTCTTTGTGTATGGATGGGGCCTAAGGCGTGATAGTGTTTTGGAGTTGATCCTGGGTAAAAATCAGGTAGTTCCATGTGGTTCCGTGCCTTGGAACCATGTTTTTGCGCCGCTGTGGAGCCATGCGCTGACGGACGCCTGATTTCGGATGTGCAGTCAGTGTGTATGGATGGGGCCTAGGATGTGATAGTGTTTTGGAGTTGATCCTGGGTAAAAATCAGGGAGTTCTGTGTGGTTCCGTGTCTTGGAACCATGTTTTTGCGCCACTGCAGAGCCATGCACTGACGGACGCCTGATTTCGGATGTGCAGTCTGTGTGTATGGATGGGGCCTAGGATGTGATAGTGTTTTGGAGTTGACCCTGGGTAAAAATCAGGGAGTTCCGTGTGGTTCCGTGCCTTGGAACCATGTTTTTGCGCTACTGCAGAGCCATGCGCTGACGGACCCCTGATTTCGGGTGTGCAGTCTGTGTGTATGGATGGGGCCTAGGTTGTGATAGTGTTTTGGAGTTGATCCTGGGTAGATATCAGGTAGTTCCGTGCGGTTCCGTGCCTTGGAACCATGTTTTTGCGCCACTGCAGGGCCATGCGCTGACGGACGCCTGATTTCGGATGTGCAGTCTGTGTGTATGGATGGGGCCTAGGATGTGATAGTGGTTTAGAGTTGATCCTGGGTAAAAATCAGGGAGTTCTGTCAAGTTCCGCCTTTTACCCAGACCCGTTTTTGCGCCACTGTGGAGCCATGCGCCAACGGACACCTGATTTCTGGTGTGCAGTCTGTGTGTATGGATGGGGCCTAGGATGTGATAGTGTTTTGGAGTTGATCCTGGGTAAAAATCAGGGAGTTCTGTGTGGTTCCATGCCTTGGAACCATGTTTTTGCGCCACTGCAGGGCCATGCGCTGACGGACGCCTGATTTCAGATGTGCAGTCTGTGTGTATGGATGGGGCCTAGGATGGGATAGTGTTTTGGAGTTGATCCTGGGTAAAAATCAGGGAGTTCTGTGTGGTTCCATGCCTTGGAACCATGTTTTTGCGCCACTGCAGGGCCATGCGCTGACGGACGCCTGATTTCGGGTGTGCAGTCTGTGTGTATGGATGGGGCCTAGGATGGGATAGTGTTTTGGAGTTGATCCTGGGTAAAAATCAGGTAGTTCCGTGTGTTTCCGTGCCTTGGAACCATGTTTTTGCGCAACTGCAGTGCCATGCGCTGACGGACGCCTGATTTCGGGTGTGCAGTCTGTGTGTATGGATGGGGCCTAGGACGTGATAGTGTTTTGGAGTTGATCCTGGGTAAAAATCAGGGAGTTCCGTGTGGTTCCGTGCCTTGGAACCATGTTTTTGCGCAACTGCAGAGCCAAGAGCTGACAGATGCCTGATTTCGGATGTGCAGTCTGTGTGTATGGATGGGGCCTAGGATGTGATAGTGTTTTGGGGTTGATCCCGGGTAAAAATCAGGGAGTTCCGTGTGGTTCCGTGCCCTGGAAGCATGTTTTTGCGCCACTGCAGAGCCATGCGCTGACGGACGCCTGATTTCGGGTGTGCAGTCTGTGTGTATGGATGGGGCCTAGGATGTGATAGTGTTTTGGGGTTGATCTCGGGTAAAAATCAGGGAGTTCCGTGTGGTTCCGTGCCCTGGAAGCATGTTTTTGCGCCACTGCAGAGCCATGCGCTGACGGACGCCTGATTTCGGATGTGCAGTCTGTGTGTATGGATGGGGCCTCGGATGTGATAGTGGTTTGGAGTTGATCCTGGGTAAAAATCAGGGAGTTCCGTGTGGTTCCGTGCCTTGGAACCATATTTTTGCGCCACTGCAGAGCCATGCGCTGACGGACGCCTGATTTCTGGTGTGCAGTCTTTGTGTATGGATGGGGCCTAGGATGTGATAGTATTTTGGAGTTGATCCTGGGTAAAAATCTTGTAGTTCCGTGTGGTTCCGTGCCTTGGAACCATGTTTTTGCGCCACTGCAGAGCCATGCGCTGACGGACGCCTGATTTCTGGTGTGCAATCTGTGGGCTGAAATGGGCTCTGTATATGATAGTGGATTCATCATGATCCCATGTAGAAATCATATGAAATCAGGGAGTTCCGTCAAGTTCCGCCTTTTACTTTCTTCCCTCTTTTCCTTTTGCCTTAGATCTTTCCCAACATCAGGGACTTTCCCAAGGAGTCCTCTCTTCTCATGAGGTGGCCAAAGTACTGGAGCCTGCCTGACTGCTGGGCAATGCGTCATCAAATCTCTAAAATGATTATTATTTTAGAAACAGGGAGAAAGCAAATCTAGTTTTGAAATAAATAAATATGGGGGTTCCTGCATGGCAGTGGGGTTGGGCTGAATGGCCCTTGAGGTCTCTTCCAGCTCTATATAAATATATGAGGAAGAAAGTAAAAGGCGGAACTTCCGTCAAGTTCCGCCTTTTACCCAGACCCGGAAAAGAGGAGGACAGAGAATGAGATGGTTGGACGGTGTCATCGATGCAACCAAAATGAATTTGACAAAACTCCGGGAGGCAGTGGAGGATAGGAAGGCCTGGCGAGCTCTGGTCCATGATGGGGTCACGAAGAGTCGGACACGACTGAACGACTGAACGACAACATAAGCAGAACACATTTATTGTAACTTCCCTTGATCTATCTACACACGATGGTTTTGTGGATGCCAGCAAGGATCAG
>JAPFRF010000313.1:0-12652 GCA_029282475.1 Phrynocephalus forsythii | reverse complement strand
AACGCGCTGGGTGAAAAATATTTTCTTTTGTCAGTTCTTACTCTCCCAGCCCTCAATTTGAGTGTATGTCCCCTAGTTCTGGTATTTTGAGAGAGGGAGAAGAGCTTCCCTCTATCCACTTTACTCATACCCTGCATTATTTTGTATGTCTCAATCATATCCCCCTCAAGCGCCTTTTTCCAGACTAAAGAGGCCCAATTGTTTTAGCCTTTCTTCATAAGGAGGTGCCCCAGCCCAGTAATCATTTTAGTCCTGTCCAGAGATAGAAACGTTTCGCTGTTCATCCAAACAGCTTCATCGGCCGATATCCAATTGGCTATGCATGCCATTTTGTAGAGGGCCAGAGGAGGCACCCACCCAGAGAGGTGCCTCCAGGAACCCGCTCCCCCCCCAACCAGTACTAACGACAGACGAAAAAACAACAAACGAAACGACAATTTTTGGAAAAAATTCGCGACAAACGGAAACGAGCCGAAACGTCATTTTCCCTGGTCGTGCCCATCTCTAGTTCTTATGTTCTAACACGCCCCATCCATTTGATCCGCCAAGCCCCCCTCCTCCCTCCCATAAAGGGGGTTCCATTTTACTCCCCCCATTCCCATCCAGAGAGCCCCCCCTCTCCTCCGACCCCCCTCCCCATATCTCCCCCACCCCACCGCCCCTCCCGTCCTATTGCAGGAATCTCCTCCTGGATTGGGGGGGGCAGATATTTCCTCTCCTTCCTGCAGTCAGTGGGGGGGAAGAGGAGGAGCAGGCCTGGTTCCTTTTTATGGGGGTTACGAAAAAGCTTCTCCCTCCCTCCTTTTTCCTTGCGGGGGGGGAAGAGAAAAGGGAAGGAGGGGGGAGTTTCGGGGGTTAAAGGGGGCAAATTTACGCCTTTGTCCATACCCCCACGGATTCCATCAGCAACGCCCCCTTTCTCCCCCCCCCAATAGCATTGCAACCCCCCATTGCAACTGCACCACGCACCTCCTCCTCTTCCTCCTCCTTCTTCTGGGGGTCTCTCTTTTCCTCCACTCCTTCCAGCAACCTTCTCTTTTTTTGGGGGGGGGGAGGATTAATAGTATCGTGGAGAAGAGGCCCCTCCCTGGGAGTCTTTCGGGTTTCCTGCCACTCTAGGAAGCGGGACTCGCTGCCCTCCCGCCCCCACCGAATACTGCCCCCCTCGCGAGCCCAGCCCCCCTCTCCAAAGCTCCCCCCTTTGCACTATCCGGGAGGGGGGTTTCTCTCCTTCATTCCTATGAAGCCCCCCCCCCGAACATAAAGGCTGAGCGGAGGGGAGGTGGGGGTGTTCATTATAGCCCTCTTCAAAAGCAGCTCCTCCTCTCCCCAACCCCAAAATCCCGGGGGGGGGTCATTTCCTTCCCCCCCCCCCCGCCACTCTAGGGATCCTCACTCGCTCCTCTGGGCGTCCCTTTTTGTGGGGGGTTGGGGGGAGGATTAGGGGAGTCGTGCCATTAAGGGGTGGGGTGGGGGTTGGCCCGAGTAATAGAGGGGGGGTCTCTAGGGGGAGGGAGGGCAGCACTCCCCACCACCACCACTGGCAGGACCGGGGACTCGAACCATCACAGGAGGAGCAGAGCAGACAAAGGAGGGCGCCCCCACCACAGTCCTCGGGGGGGGGGCAGAGGGACAGGGAGAGACTGCTTTCCTAGAGCGGCGGGGAAGGGGGAGTGCTCCCTCCAATAAAAGGGGTCTGGGTAAAAGGCGGAACTTGACGGAACTCCCTGATTTCATATGATTTTTACATGGGATCCTTCCCAAATCACCATCAAATCACACATCCCATTCATGGTCAACTATTACACAAGAATAATCACGTTTCCTCCAGCGCATGGCTCGGCAGTGGCGCAAAAACATGGTTCCATCACACGGAACCATCTGATTTCATATGATTTTTACATTGGATCATGATAAATCCACTATCATATATAGAGCCCATTTCAATCCACAGATTGCACAACAAAAATCACGGGTCCATCAGCGCATGGCTCCACAGTGGCGCAAAAACATGGTTCCAAGGCATGGAACCACACGGAACTCCCTGATTTTTACCCAGGATCAACTCCAAAACACTATCACATCCTAGGCCCCATCCATACACACAGACTGCACACCCGAAATCAGGCGTACGTCAGTGCATGGCTCCGCAGCGGCGCAAAAACATGGTTCCAAGGCACGGAACCACACGGAACTACCTGATTTTTACCCAGGATCAACTCCAAAACACTATCACATCCTAGGCCCCATCCATACACACAGACTGCACACCCGAAATCAGGCGTCCGTCAGCGCATGGCTCTGCAGTGGCGCAAAAATATGGTTCCGAGGCACGGAACCACACGCAACTACCTGATTTTTACCCAAGATCAACTCCAAAACACTATCACATCCTAAGCCCCATCCATACACACAGACTGCACACCCGAAATCAGGCGTCCGTCAGCGCATGGCTCCGCAGCGGCGCAAAAACATGGTTCCAAGGCACGGAACCACACGGAACTACCTGATTTTTACCCAGGATCAACTCCAAAACACTATCACATCCTAGGCCCCATCCATACACACAGACTGCACACTCGAAATCAGGGGTCCGTCAGTGCATGGCTCCACAGCGGCGCAAAAACGGGTCTGGGTAAAAGGCGGAACTTGACGGAACTCCCTTATTTTTACCCAGGATCAACTCCAAACCACTATCACATCCTAGGCCCCATCCATACACACAGACTGCACACCCAAAATCAGGCGTCCGTCAGCGCATGGCTCTGCAGTGGCGCAAAAATATGGTTCCAAGGCACGGAACCACACGGAACTACCTTATTTTTAATCAGGATCAACTACAAAACACTATCACGTCCTAGGCCCCATCCATACACAAAGATTGCACACCCGAAATCAGGCGTCCGTCAGCGCATGGCTCTGCAGTGGCGCAAAAATATGGTTCCAAGGCACGGAACTACACGGAACTACCTGATTTTTACCCAAGATCAACTCCAAAACACTATCACATCCTAGGCCCCATCCATACACACAGACTGCACACCCGAAATCAGGCGTCCGTCAGCGCATGGCTCCGCAGCGGCGCAAAAACATGGTTCCAAGGCACGGAACCACACGGAACTACCTGATTTTTACCCAGGATCAACTCCAAAACACTATCACATCCTAGGCCCCATCCATACACACAGACTGCACACCCGAAATCAGGGGTCCGTCAGCGCATGGCTCTGCAGTGGCACAAATATATGGTTCCAAGGCACGGAACCACACGGAACTCCTGATTTTTACCCAGGATCAACTCCAAAACACTATCACATCCTAGGCCCCATCCATACACACAGACTGCACACCCGAAATCAGGGGTCCGTCGGCGCATGGCTCCACAGCGGCGCAAAAACGGGTCTGGGTAAAAGGCGGAACTTGACGGAACTCCCTGATTTTTACCCAGGATCAACTCCAAACCACTATCACATCCTAGGCCCCATCCATACACAAAGATTGCACACCCGAAATCAGACGTCCGTCAGTGCATGGCTCTGCAGTGGCACAAAAATATGGTTCCAAGGCACGGAACCACACGGAACTCCCTGATTTTTACCCAGGATCAACTCCAAAACACTATCACATCCTAGGCCCCATCCATACACACAGACTGCACACCCGAAATCAGGGGTCCGTCAGCGCATGGCTCCACAGCGGCACAAAAACGGGTCTGGGTAAAAGGCGGAACTTGACGGAACTCCCTGATTTTTACCCAGGATCAACTCCAAACCACTATCACATCCTAGGCCCCATCCATACACACAGACTGCACACCCGAAATCAGGCGTCTGTCAGCGCATGGCTCTGCAGTGGCGCAAAAATATGGTTCCAAGGCACGGAACCACACGGAACTCCCTGATTTTTACCCAGGATCAACTCCAAAACACTATCACATCCTAGGCCCCATCCATACACACAGACTGCACATCTGAAATCAGGCGTCCATAAGCGCATGGCTCTGCAGTGGCGCAAAAATATGGTTCCATGGCACGGAACCACACGGAACTACCTGATTTTTACCCAGGATCAACTCCAAAACACTATCACATCCTAGGCCCCATCCATACACACAGACTGCACACCCGAAATCAGGGGTCCGTCGGCGCATGGCTCCACAGCGGCGCAAAAACAGGTCTGGGTAAAAGGCGGAACTTGACGGAACTCCCTGATTTTTACCCAGGATCAACTCCAAAACACTATCACATCCTACGCCCCATCCATACACACAGACTGCACATCTGAAATCAGGCGTCCGTCAGCGCATGGCTCTGCAGTGGCGCAAAAATATGGTTCCAAGGCACGGAACCACATGGAACTACCTGATTTTTACCCGGGATCAACTCCAAACCACTATCACATCCTAGGCCCCATCCATACACAAAGACTGCACACCCGAAATCAGGGATCCGTCAGCGCATGGCCCTGCAGTGGTTCAAAAATATGGTTCCAAGGCACGGAACCACACGGAACTACCTGATTTTTACCCAGGAGCAGCTCCAAACCAGTATCACATCCTAGGCCCCTTTCTGGACTCCACAAAGGTATCTGCACATCAGGCCCAACGCTTACTAGGCCTGATGGCCTCAACTACAGCTATCATTCTGTCGAAATTACCAGACTCTCACTAGGGTCCAGCCCTAAGGGGTCCGATCAAAGAAATCACACACACACACGTATCTGGTGCCAACTGAACCAAAATGGCTACCAACTGCCCCTCACAGGCAGACTTTTATTTTGATACACAAGAGTAACACGAACAGCAGCAACTGTGCTTTTAGCCAATAAGAGTACATGCTTCATAACATTGCCTTATATGGTACATCAGGCTTCTATCACATGCTGATTATATAACCTATTCAGTGAGGAAAATGACACTAAGCTGACTATCTAATGGCGTCCTACATGGCACTGCTTAGGCTAAGCATAACATTAGTAACAGACTCCCACATCTCCCCTTTGTTTATTGATTTTTGACAAGAGGCTCTGTCATATTGTTACCTAAAATAGATCTTGTTGAATACAATGCTGGAATCATAGTCTTCAGTTGACAGCCTGTGGTACTGGACTTGCATTACTCTTGGCATAGAAACTCCTCTTTAACCCTTGACACGTTTTACTACAAACTAGTAAACAACAATAGATATAACAGCAAAGAATAATAACAAACACAAGACTCATTACTACCACTCCATAAAGTACACGTATCCTTTCCTTTCTTAAGAACCAAAAACTACCTGTGGTCCAGCATCCGTTATCACAGACACAGAGACCAGAGCTAGTAAGACATTCATTTTCATCATCAGCATATTGGAACATAGCTGGCGTGGCATGGAAATCACCAGGCTGAGGCATTAACTAATATGGAGTATGATTGATTACTCTGGGGATACTGTGTCACAGGCTACAGGTAGCGAGGCGTATGCCCCACGGATAACACACAGATTGATTACCAAAATGGACAACATATAATTGAAGAAAATAACTGGCTATAGTGAATGAAAAGAGGTGAAGAAAACATCATCAACCAATTCCGGAGTGTCAGTAGGAGATGGGGGAGATCTCCAAGGTCGAACACAACGAGCGGGAACCCAGACAGCACGGTCGTCAAGGGCCACGGCGGCGTATCCTCTACCCCAGGTCACAAGAGGAACCGGACCTTTCCACTGAGGATCAGGTGGGCGACGATATGACACCAGAGGACGGGGGAGCGTTTCTTCTGATCTGAAATGAAGCTGCACTGGGGTATATGCCCTATTATGGGGAGTAAACAATTGGTTAAGAGCAAACAGAACTTTAGCCACAACAGATGGAATATCTGCCACCCGAATCCCCGAACCTTCCGTCTGCTTGTGAAGCAAGGATTTGAAGGTGGCGTGGGCGCGCTCCACAATGGCTTGACCTGTGGAGTTGAAAGGAATACCATGAGAGAGAGAGATATTCCAGAGCACACAAAATTCAGTAAATCCACTAGAGGTATAGGCAGGGCCGTTATCAGTTTTCACAGCTTTTGGTCGGCCCATCACAGCAAATGTCCGGAGACAATGTTGTATTACATGACGCGTGGTTTCACCTTTCTGAGCAGTAGCCCAGATAAATCCGGAGAAAGTATCAACAGTAAGATGAAGTTTGTTTAAAGGGGATAAGACAGGAACGTGAGTGACATCCATCTGCCATAATTGGTTAGCCTGAGTACCTCGGGGATTTACCGCATCAAAGGGAACAGCTAGCGGAGAGCGAGAACACGAGGCACAAGTGGAAACAATGTCTCGAGCTTGAGACATAGGGATCTTAAATTGCTTATGCAAAACCTTAGCAGATTGATGGAATGTAGCATGACTAGCTATCAGATCGTCAAATAGGGGGAAACAATGACCGTCGTCAACAGTTGAGGGAACTTGTAACAGTTCATCAGCTCTCTGGTTTCCTTCCACTAGCAGACCTGGGAAATTTGAGTGGGAACGGATATGTGCAACAAAACAAAGGCAGGCTCTTTTTTTGAGCAAGGATTGCAAGGTCTGGAAAAGAAAAAGGAGGTTAGCGTCCAATTGAGGGCTAAGGCATGCAGAAGAAAGTCCATGGAGCAGGCGATACACATACTGCGTGTCAACGATCAGATTAAATTCAGAGGTAGCAAAGAGCTCAAAAGCAAGTATTACAGCTGCCAGTTCGGATCGCTGAGCCAATGTCTGAGGGGTGGTAAATTCTGCTTTCCACGAACCATCGCCAGGATCTTGCCAGGTAACAACCCCACGAGTCTTAGAGCCATCTGTAAAGACCGTAAGAGCATCAGGCAGTGGCTGAGGAGAGAAACAAGTTGTTAAAGTATAAGGCACATAAGATAGCAAAGTCAAGCGTCGATCCCTAGGGGGGTTATAGAGAAAAGTTCCTATGAATTCGGCAGCGGCTGTTTGAAAATTCGCTGAAGTTTGCAGCAAAAATTCTAGTTGATCCTGTTTAAAGGGAAGATAGATGGTTAGTAAATCCAGACCGGTAAGCTGCAGAGATCTGGTTCTACACTTGCGTAGGAGGTCGGTGACGGCCTCCACGATAGTGTAGACATTCTTTGGCGGGGTGTTAGCAAGATGAAGCCATTCCACAATACAAATGTGATGAGAGGAATCCGGTGTATACAAAACGGCGGTGGGTAGCCGAGGGGTTGGTAAAATTGCAGCTGATAAGGGTAATGACTTATCCGAAGGGAGGCGATCCACTGCAACTTCCCTAAGTCGTTGATTGACAGTTGAAATTGCTGTCCTCATTTCTGGTGTTGTCGTGATGATATCTGCCGGTGAAGAATGAGATGACAAGGCGGCAAATAATGGAGCCAAATCAGTTGTGGTAACAGAGAGGAAGGGTCGAGCCCAATTGATTTGGCCAAGGAGCTGTTGCAGCTCGACAAGAGTAAGAGTGTCCGGAAGAGAGATGGCCGGCAAAAGCGGCATGGAGTAGGTGGAAAGTAACTTATGTCCTAGATATGTATATGGTGGCATACGTTGAACCTTTTCAGGAGCAATATGCAACCCATATGACAGGAGTATGTTGGAGAGATCCTGTAAGAGCTCACAGGTCACAATTTTTCCGGCCACCAAAATGTCATCCATGTAGTGGTAAACGGCAAGGAGAGGATATTTGTCCCGGAAGAGTTGCAGAGCAGTATGCACAAAATGCTGACATAAGGTGGGGGAATTTTTCATCCCTTGGGGAAGAGTCACCCATTGGAAGCGAGCCGTAGGCCGGGAATTATTGTATGCAGGCAATGTAAAGGCAAATTTTTCTCTATCTTGTGGGGCAAGAGGGATAGTAAAAAAACAGTCCTTGAGATCTATGATTGCAACTTGGAGATCCTGAGGTATTAAATTAGGATTTGGAAGTCCACACTGTAAAGGGCCCATAGGTTTCATTTGGGCGTTGACTTTTCGAAGATCTTGTAAAAGTCGCCACTTGCCAGACTTTTTCTTAATCACAAATATAGGTGTATTCCACGGACTAATTGACGGTTCTAAGTGCCCCAACCGTAATTGTTCAGTCACTAGGGCCTCCGCTGCTGATAGTTTTTCATGGGGCAACGGCCACTGATCTACCCACACAGGGGGGCCCTCGTACCATGTTAATGGCAAGGCATGCAGCGGCATAGCAGGGAGGCCCGCATCATAAATTTGTATGCAGGGAAGTGTCAGCTTGGGAGAGTAGGTCTCGTCCCCAAAGGGAGATTGGAATGTCCATTATCAAAGGCCGAATCGTAATGGAGGGACCATTATCAGACTGAAAAGTAATAGGATGTAAACTCTGGACGGCTGGCTCATAACCTCCTACTCCAAACACCTGTTCCGCCTGGCGAGTGGGCCAGGAAGGAGGCCAATCCTTCTTTGAAATAACTGTGACATCAGCTCCAGTGTCTACCAGTCCTTCTATTTTCTTGCCCCCCATCAAGAGACTTAAGCGTGGTCGCTGACAATCAATCTTAATAACGGCCATTGCCATAGGTTCAGAATCGCGGACCACATTAACAGGAGGCTGAGCAGGATCAGATAACTGGAGCAAAATCATTTGTGCTATATATGTACCTCTGGGAATGTGGGTTGTTACCGGCGCCCAAACATTAATATCTAAGCGGCCTTCGTCATGCAAGTTTATTAAACCAGGAACAACCATTAGACCCTTCCGGGCGGCTGGCTGATAGGGCAAAATGATTGCTGAAACATTTGGCGGAAGTGGTCCACGAATATTAGTATGGACCACAATAGGAACAAAAGGTACAGGTAAGTCATATGATTCCATAGAACACAGTGGGACAATGCCAGGATTAGGTACATCACATTGTTGTTGTAAAATAGTCCCTATTGTTTGGCCTGGGCCCGGGAAAGGCCCGACTGCTGGTTTCTCTGGTCAGGATTAGAATTAGTATTAGTATTGGCACTGGCTTTAGCAAAATTGTAACGGCATTGGTTACCCCAATGGTATCCCCTTTTGCAATGAGGGCATTTGGTAGAGGGGCGTTTCTGATTGAGAGCCTTGCATTCACTTTTGAAGTGTCCTTCCTTGCCACACCCGAAACACCGCCTAGTGGCGGCCAGGTTGTTAGTGGTATTGGATTTTTGCAAGGCAGCTGCCAAAAGTTGAGTTTTATAAGCCGTGGAGCCCATGCCTTGACAGGCGCGAAGCATATCCTCAATACCTTTAGCGGGATCGGTTATGATAGGTTGCAAAATGGGCTTACAATCGGCATTGGCACCTTCAAAAGCCAATTGCTTAAGAAGAACTCGGCGGGCCTCAAGATTCTCAACTTGCCGGTCTATAGCAGTCATAAGCTTATCCACAAAACTTTGAAACGTCTCTTTGGGCTCCTGTCTAATAGTGGACAGGGTAGAAACCGACCCTGACCCTTCTGCCAAAGGGATCTTATTCCACGCTTCAAACGCCAGGCGTGAAATGGTGTGCAAAAATTGAGGTTGATGTTGCGCTTGGACCTGGGGATCTAAAAACAAGTTGTACCCCATCATGGTATCAAACATTTGTTGTGCATTGACACCCACGAAGCCTTGTTGTTGAATATGAACTCTCGTTTTATCTTCCCAGTCTTTCATAAAAATCAACCGTTGAGTTGGAGACAAACAGGAAGAACTGAGGAGTTTCCAGTCCTCAGGAGCTAGGGTCATCGCCATTATAGATTCCATCACCGCTTTAGTATAGGGGGCATGAAGGCCATTAGTCCGAATTGAGGTTTGCAATTCTTTAATAAGCTTGAAATGGAGCGCTGCAAAATATGGTTGATGGCCGTTGGCTCCTTGCATCACCGGAAAAGCAAGCGAAGATTCGGACGGGATACTAGCTTCTATCAGAGCAAAGCGGGTATTTTGTCCCGTCACTGGAACAGGCGAAGAAGCAGAACCCACCGATTGTTTGAATTCAAACAGATCGGGATAATTCAATTTAGGTGTATTAGGCTTTGGTTCAACAGCAGCTGCTGGTGCCCGATATGGTGGCAAAATATCAGGCGAGTCCGGATCAAAGGAATTTTTGCATTGTTTCGGGCTTGGCGGGAGGACCCGGGGCATGGGTGGCAAGGTTTCATTAACTATGTTAAGAAACGGATTACTCAGCGCCCCCAGAACTTGAGAATCAGCGGCGATATTCTGTGGAGTCAGTTTTGCCAAACATGACCGAGCTTTACACCAAGTATATAAAATTTTTGCAGATATCTTGTGATGGCCATGGAACGTGGCTCCCACCTTATCCCACAGGGCAAGTTCATACGTCCCATCTTCAGGGAACCACGGACACGTATCATTTATGGCCAAGATGAGTTCCTCGACTTCAGAAGTCAAAACAGAATGTCCATTTTTTGTCAGGAGGAATTTCAGGTCATCACGGAATTTACACTGTCCAGTAGATAAGGAAGTACCCATACTGCCGTATTATAAAATGGTTCGCTCACCCGGGATCCGAAGATGCGAGGCGCGCGCTGTAGCCCTTGAACCGGGCGTGGGTGAGGAACGAGCCAAACACCGGCAATCTCTCACGAGACGAGACAGTTGGGACTGGCGAAGTGGTGAGTGGTCAAACTGACCGTTTTGCCTCACACGGGGCACCAGAATGTCGAAATTACCAGACTCTCACTAGGGTCCAGCCCTAAGGGGTCCGATCAAAGAAATCACACACACACACGTATCTGGTGCCAACTGAACCAAAATGGCTACCAACTGCCCCTCACAGGCAGACTTTTATTTTGATACACAAGAGTAACACGAACAGCAGCAACTGTGCTTTTAGCCAATAAGAGTACATGCTTCATAACATTGCCTTATATGGTACATCAGGCTTCTATCACATGCTGATTATATAACCTATTCAGTGAGGAAAATGACACTAAGCTGACTATCTAATGGCGTCCTACATGGCACTGCTTAGGCTAAGCATAACATTAGTAACAGACTCCCACATCATTCCACACGCCAGACTCCGCATGAGACCTCATGGCTTCTAGCCCAGTTTTGACCTCACCGCGACAACCCCTCCAAACGGCTCAGAGTCACCTCCGCCCTCCTCACCAGCCTAAGGTGGTGGAAGTCCTCCTGCGATCTAAGAACGGGAAGGCCCTTCAAACAGCATTACCCGTCCATCCAGGTAACCACAGATGCCAGTACGACGGGATGGGGTGCCACCTGCAACCACCTCTCGCTCCATCACAGGTGGACACTCAAGGAGCAAGCCCATCATATCAACTACCTAGAACTCCTTGCCATTTTCAAAGCCCTCAAGGCACTCGAACTCCTCCTTGCACACAAGACGGTCCAAGTAATAACAGACAATACTACAGCACTTTATTACTTGAACAAGCAAGGAGGAACTCACTCGAAATCTCTACTGCACCTCACCCTCAAACTTTGGAGATGGTGCATAGCCAAGGGCATTCACCCAATAGCCATACATATTGCATCATACAACAATGTGGCGGCAGATGAACTGAGCTGCCTCATCCACGACAACCACGAGTGGAGCCTCTCAGAGACAGCGTTTCAGATCCTCTGCACCAGGTGGGCCACCCCAACCATGGATCTATTTGCATCTCAAGCCAATACCAAATGCAGCTTGTACTGCTCCAGAGCAGGAATAGGCAAACACTCACAGGAGATGCCTTTGCCACCAGCTGGCCCCGGGTCTTCTCTCCGCGTTCCCACCAATACCACTCATCCAGAGAATGCTGATGAAGATCAGGCACCACTGAGCCCATGTCATACTGCTGGCCCCGTGGTGGCCAAGACAGCCATGGTTTCAAGTCTTACAAACAATGGCGATCGACTCTATCAGGCTGACATCAACGCCTGATCTCCTGACACAACACCAGGGCCAAGTCAGACACCCAGACGTCCTGACTCTCCACCTGACGGCATGGTACATCTGCTAACAATTACAGATGCACACACAAGCTCCAGGAAGAAGTCTACAAATACACTATATGCACATAAGTGTGCGTCCTTCCTACATTTCACTTGAGCCAACTCTCAACCCTCGAGTCCAACTAACATTCAGGTCCTCCTAGAATTCCTCCTCTTGCTCTTCAACAGAGGACTATCCTTATCTACCTTAAGAGTCTACACTGCAGCCGTAGTGCACATCAACCACCTGATTCGGAGGCGGCAGCCTTGTTTATTCATCCTAAACTTAAGAGGTTCCTACGAGGCATCGCTAGCCTAAGTCCACAACATAGAGCCCTGACACCACAATGGTCTCTCTTCCTGGTACTGAACTGTCTAACTACCTGAACCTATGGCGACCACGTCTCTGTACTTACTTACCTTAAAAACAGCTTTTCTAGTGGCAATCACATCAGCCAGATGAGCTTCAGAACTCGCTGCGCTCAGAGCGGACCCACAGTTCCTCAAATTCCATCATGACAGAGTGGAACTTCGGCCGGACATCTCTTTCTTACCGAAGATAGTGTCATCCTTCCACGTGTCTCAGCCACTTATTCTACCGACCTTCTTCCCAAACCCAAGTACTCACCTCGAGAGAAAGCTTCGCTCCTCGACGTCAAAAGAGCTCTCCTCTTATACTTCCAGAACAGCTTCCGTTAGAAAGACACACAAGCTCTTTATCAGGACCTCAGCAC
>JAPFRF010000424.1:0-13064 GCA_029282475.1 Phrynocephalus forsythii | reverse complement strand
ATCCACGTTAAACTCCCCTACTCTAGCAAAATCCAGTTTGGGATACTCCCGTCAAAGCCCTTTTTCCCAAAAAATAGAGCAATTTAAGCCCCCCCTTAAAACGACGGGTAAAGGGCCCAGCCTACGAGAAGGCCAAAAGGGGCCCAAACATTAAAAAATATAACAAAACCTTCCCGAAACACAGTTAAAGAAGAAGAATTTAGCAGTAAAAGAAAAGAGGTTCACGGGGAAACCGGACATTGAACAGGGCACACACCCCCGTCATCCCACCATAGATCTGATAGAGGGGAAAGTCGTAACATGGAAAGGAACCAGAAGGTGTCCCAAGAAAAAAAGTAGTTTTCCCCACTAAAGCACCGATTTAAAAAAAGGAGGACGTCCAAAACGACCTTTTTTAAAATATTTTAGCCCAATCAACACTACAAAATAAACATAATCATCCCAAAACTTTTCAAAAAGACTAGAGCTGAGAGCAAACTTCAAATTTGAGGGCCGGGAGACAGTACTGTAAAGGGGAAAATTAAAAAACCCAATATATATCGAGTAAAAGAAGCAGAGAAAAAACCCACATCCCCTATTGATCATTGTCCAGCCAGTCAAACCCCTTCGGGACAAGAAGACCCCCGCCTGATACCCCGAAAATGGAGCTATTCTCAAGCAGTTTTATAGAACCAACTCATTTGTTAAAAAAGAATGAGAAGACTGAGAATAGAGGCAAAAACCCAAAAGGGAACTTACCGATAGCTGGTTGCCGGGGAATAATGAATTTAAGAAACCCTTTGGCCCAAACTATAAGAAAAAAAATATTTTTTGCCCAAGATAAATCAATAAAGGTACAGCCATTGATTTGGTACAAACCCAAAGGGGAGAGAAAGCACAAAATATTTAACCAGTTGGCCTTAAAGAAAAGCCACCCCCAAATATTACGTCACAGTAAACCACCAAAAATACAAAACCAAAAACCCAAACCTCCCATCTTCCAAATCCAGGCCATTCTAAAAAAACTATAAAGAAACCCTTGAACGAGGGGAAAATTTTCTTAAATAAAAACCCAACATATTCAGAAAAAATGAAAACAATTCACAACCATAAAATAAAACAAACCCTGAATAGGGTTGGGGAAACAGAAGACACAAGTTTTCCCAAAGGGAAAGGCAACCAACCTTTTCCCAAAGTTTACCAAAAAAATAGCCAAGCCAAACAAGTTTTAAAAGGGAATCCGCCCAGTGAGGGAAAAACCTTTAAAAGGGCATGGGTAACCGTGCAAGGTAGCGCAATCACTTGTCTTCAAAAAAAGACCCGTAAGGGAAAGGTTTCATGAGAAAGAAACTGTTTTTGAAAAAAAGTTTTGGGGAAAATGTCTGCCTTTCACAAAGGGATGCCAAAACAAGACAAAAAAACCAGAAACTTTAAATTACCGCCAAAAATATGGTGCAAGGTTGGGGCAAAAAAGAGAAATAAAACCCCTATATGACCACCAGATCAACCAAACCAAAGGGGCCCCCAAACCGCAAGACCCAGTAATACTGATCAAGAACCGCTACCCAGGATAACAGCGCCACATTTTTGAAGGGGTTTTTTACCCAAGTTTATCTACGCCCTTTCGATGTTGCCCGGATATCCAAGTGGTGTAGAAGTTACTAACGGTTGTTTGTTCAAGAAAAAATCCTAGGGATCGGGATTTTTCCAGACGAGTAATCCAGGTCGGTTATATCTGTTCACCGCCCCGGGCCCGGGGCCCAAAAGGACCGATGAAGAGCCCAAACCCCGGGAAGGGGAATCCTTCAAACAACGACTAAAAAATAAAAGGGGAAAACCGTGCCAGGCATTCCAATCCTAGGAAAATTTTCATTTTGGGGTGGCAGAGTCAGGCAAATGCAAAAGACCAAAAACCTTTAATCAGACGTCCAAATCGCCCTACCAATAATAAAAGCACCACAAATAAAAAACCCTGTTGACAATTGAAATTCCCATTTTTAATAGCCGTCCCCTTTTTAACCCCTTTTTTAGAACGAAAGTTTAAAGGGCCCCTGCAAAACAACGCAAAGGCCCAAATTGTTGCCCAAAAAGGGAACTTACAGCCAGTAGCAGAGGGAATCAAATTGTTGGGTTTGGAACCCATCCACCAACATTACTTAAAAAACCCATATTTATTAACCCCCTATTTACCCTTTAAACCCCCAGCAATATTAATATGGCCCAAAAATTCCCTATGCCATATCCGCGGGAAACATCAACCTTGGCCAAATATTACAAGAATTCTCCCATATCCGTGTATCCATTATATGATCGGGATGAGACCAAATTCAAAATGCATTAATTGGGGCATTTGGAGCCTTTCGCAAAACAATCTCAAAATTACATTTAGGTTTAATTCTAAATGCAAAAGCATCTAAAACCAGGAGGCCACAATACAACTATTTCGGGCCCAAAAAAAACATGGTTAGAAATAATATCTTCCCCAGCCATAAAAATTATGATTCATCAAACTAGCCGAAAAAAACCCGAACCCCATTTGATCTTCCCAAAGGGGGAACCAAAATTTAAAAGGTTTTCTTTTTCAAGTAGAGATCAATGGAATATTGGGGCTATATTCTTCCTAAGATACTCAAACTTTCCCCAATTATAAAAAAACTATCAGTAACCCTTTTAAACCCAACCCCAATGATCCAACCACTTTCCCCAATAAATTAAAATAATAAAAACCACCTTTTTAAAACCTAGGATTTATCTGAACCGGACAACCCATTCCCCGATTTCGATATGACCAAAAATGCACCCCATGAAACCTTTTGCCCATAACCAGATCTTGCTTATTTATACAATAATACCCGATCAATTGGGCCCCTTTCCCCCAATCACCTTTAATTAGGGGAAAAGGGCTTAAAAACCCCCCACAAAAATCCAAAAATTTTTTTTCACTACCACCCAATACCCTCATTTTTTAAAAGAAGCGTGCCCGAGACAGGGGGTTTTTTTGGGTGAAATAAACACAGAGCAAAAACACTCGCCTTTCCAATTTGGGTCTGCTAAAAACAGTTTTCCCCATGCCCCAAAAAAAAGGGCTTCACCTCCTAAATATTTTTACCCCACATCCATCATAATCCCGCTCTAAGTATTGCCATAGGCACCATCAAACCATATCAAGTCCAACTGACTTATAGCCTGAATTTATTTGAAAATAAAAAATATTAGCCATCCTACCAAACCATTTCAAAAAACCAAAAACCCCACGAGCATCAGAAGCCCCAATCAAAAAACTTTTTTCCCCAAGAATTGCATCAGTAAAATTTTCATTTTCCGCAAAACCACGCCTGACAAACCGGGAGCTGAGATATTATAGAACTTAAAAATAAATTCTCCACAACAACTATAGCCCCGTCCCTACAATAAAATAGCTGCCCCAGTCTACTTCTGACTTCCAGAAGTATTACAAGGCGCAACACTACAAAACAGCATTATCTATTACAACATGACAAAATCGCCCTATTACATTAATATACATAATTCAAACAATATCCAACCCACCTTCTGCACATCCGCTGAATTTTATCAATAATTGTTGGCGGGTTGAGTGCACAACCAAACACAATTACGAAAACAATAGCCATTTCATCAATTAATAACCTAGGCTGAACTATCATAATTATAGTCTTCTCCAAACTTAGCAATTATAAATATTTCCATTACATCATTATGACCACCCCCAATTTTTCTAATAATAACAAACGCATCAACAAAACACTACAAAATTTTAAATTAATAATATGAACAATCACAATAATAACTATTTTTGGCTGTTTCATTAATATTATCAACCATGGCCTACCATCATTCATAGGTTCACACCAAAAATACTTAGCCCCAATGAACTCATTACACAAAACTCACAATACTAGCAACCCTAGCAATCATCATAACATCACTAATCAGCTTACTATTCACTTTTACGAATTACATATCTGATTATAATATCACATCACCAATAACAACCTCATCAACAAAATGACGAACCCAAAACCAAAAATCACAACTAATAACAATAATAACCTTAACAGCACTATTTATAACCTATTTAATCCCAGCAATCCCATTACAAAGAAGCTTTGTGATTAAATCCTATTTAAACCAGTAGGCCTTCAACACCACAAACAAGGAAGACCTCAGCTTCTGAAAGACCCATAGGACTTTCTCCTACATCATCTGCATGCAACCCAGATATTTCTTAATAAAATAAGGCCTATAAAACCGGCGAGCCCTCGATCCCGCAAAAATAGTTAACAGCTATTTACCCAAACTAGCAGGATCAGTTTATTTTACTATATTTCCATTTATAAAGCCTACGAAACTATGTATTTCAAAACCAACCTTGCAATTTAGCATCTACCTAGGCTCGATAAGAGAGAGCTGCCACCCATCAATCATACAAAACCACGCCAAATTCAGCCATCTACCATGTCAACACTAACACGCTGATTTCTATCAACCAAATTCACAAAGCACATTGGAAACTCCTTTTTTACTTCTATCGGCGCTATAGCCGGCTTTACCGGCTTCAACAGTTAGCCTCATACTCCGGATTCGACTACAACTAATTCAACTGGGCCAATACAACGGAGATACAATATATAACACCTTTATCACACTTCGCTCTCTTCATCATGATCTTCTTTATAGTAATACCATTTATGATCGGAGGATTCGGCAACTGATTAGTACCATTAATACTAGGAGCTCCAGACATAGCATTTCACGAATAAATAATATAAGTTTCGACTTCTTCCACCATCCCTTCTACTCCTAATGTCATCAAAAATTGGCGACGGCGTGGGAACAGGTATGAACAATCTATCCCCACTAGCAGGAAACATAGCACACTAAGCCCATCAGACATAAATTTCGCATTACACTTAGCTGGAGCATCTCAATCTTAGAGCCATTAACTCTTTATTACAACCGTACTAATATAACCCCACACTCAACAACCTCTCACAACTGACCATTATTCGTTCGATCCGTATTTCACTGCAATCTTACTTATTAGCCATTCCAGTATTAGCAGGCTATTACTATATCTCCTAACAGACCGAAACCTAAACAATATTCTCGACTTCGCCGGAGGAGACCCAATTTTTCCAAATACCTCCATTCTGATTTTGGCCACCCGAAGTATATAGTTTTACATCTCTACCAGGGCTTCCGGAATTATCTCACATATTGTCACCCACTATTCAGGAAAAAGAACTATTTGGATATCATAGCATAGTATGAGCCATATTTGCTATTACCACATCAGATTTATTGTATGAGCACACCACATATTTACAGTCGGACGACATCGACACGAGCATACTTCAGCCGCAACAACAATTGCAGTCCCTACAGGGAATTAAGGTATTCAGGCTGAGCTGCTACAATCTTTTATGGAAAACCAAATGAAACGTCCCAATACTATGCGAGCAACCGGCTTATTTATTTGTTCACAATAGGAGGTTTAACAGGAATTATACTATCAAATCATCTCAGACACACTACTACTACATATAACAGGCAGTAGCACACTTCCACTACGTCCTATCAATAGGAGCCGCATTGCAATTATAGGAGGACTCGGCATACTGATTCCCAATATTAACAGGATTCTCACCAACCAACGAATGGCAAAAAGCCCAAATTCCTGGAATCATATTTGCAGGAGTGAACATTACATTCTTTCCACAACACATATTAATAGAGACTAGCCAATACCTCGACGGTACTCCGACTTCCCAGATACCTATACACTCAGAAACAGCATATCATCATTGTAATTCATCATCTCAATGATAGGAATAATAATGTTAATCGCTAACTCTGAAATGCATTCACAAAAAAACAAAAACATTAACAACTCAAAACTGACAAAAACTACAAGAATGAACCCAAGAAGGCCCACCACACTAAACCACATACACCTTTACCACCCCTCACAGTCACACAAGAAAGAGGGGAATTGAACCCCATAAAATGGTTTCAAAACCAATCGCACCACTTTGCTTCTCCTTCATATAGAACTTTAGAGATATATGATTACATGATCTCTGTCAGAACCAAACATAGAGCTCCCATAAGTCTCCAATGTCAGGAACTCCCCACAAACTTCACTAAACAACGCACCTCACCAATAATAGAAGAATTTCTTATCAATGATTTAGTTACAACAACAGCACAATAATTTGACTACATAATCACCCTGTTCACCATCTGACAACAAAACTCTATGACACTTCTCCAAATGATGCTAACCACCTAGGAATTTATAAGAACACTCCCCCCATCCTGTACTAATATTTATTGCCCTTCCTCAATACGAACCCTTTACCTTCTAGAAGACTTCAAATTTCACACTTAACTGTCAAACATTAGGCTATCATTTGTGATGAAGAAGAATATTCAGACTATGAAAAACACATCATTCGATCTCACATAATCAAAGAACAAGGCGGACCCAACAACGGATTCCGATCACTTAGGAAGTCGATAATCGAATATACCTAATAAAATTAACAGTACGCGACTGTTGGTAAACAGCAGAAGATTGCCCCACTCATGAATTCCTTCAACACTGAGTAAAACAGATGTGCAGTTCCCGGACGACTAAATCAACTAATTTACAACCATACGACCCCAGAGCATTCCATTAATGCTCAGAAATCTGCGGCACAAATCACAGCTTTATACCAATTACAGCAGAATCAATACCTAATAAAACAATCTGAAACTGAATTACCAATTTACTTGAACCTTACTAGGAAGGGGCTGCGGTAAAGCACTAGCCTTTGCTTAAAGAAGAAAGTTTTTCTCCCATGAGAATGCCATTAAGAAATTAACATGATCAACAAACTGATTTATAACATTTTTATGAACTTGATTAATTTTTATTACTTTGTTCACAAAAACTACAAAACCAAAAATACCACAAAAATCCTAAAAATTAAAGAAAAGGAGTAATACAAACCAATGAACCTGACCACGACAATAACCTATTTAACCAATTTGAAATCCCACAAATATTTGGAACAAAATAACCTTAATCACACTACTCCTCACTTATACTGACCCCAAATTCACAATAAATCGCCTAAGCAATTAATCAAATGGACTTACCACTCACAAAATGAATATTAAAAGAATGGCAAAAACATCTCATATTACCAACCTCCAAAACGGATTTAAATGAGCCCCTCACCCCAACCTCCACTGCTACTGCTTCACTATTAACACACATAATATTGTGGGAATATTCCCTTATACATTCACACCCACCAGCATATCAACTTTCCGTAAAACATAGCCTTTGCACTCCACTTTGATTAGCCACGGTACCCAATTGGCCTTCGAACCCCAATAACTGATCATGGCCATCTACTACCGGAAGGCACGCAACTCCCCTAACCCAATCCCCACCCTCATTGTTGCTTTAACCAATCAGCTTAAGCCAATTGTCCAGTCGCCCCAGGGGTCCGACCAATCGTCAATTTAACAGCAGGTCACCTCCACGCAACTAATTTCCAACAGCCGTTCTTTCCAACACCAAAATAATCCCAACCCTATCCTTACTACCAACAGTACTTCTAATTCTACTAATAGTTTTAGAGCTTGCAGTTGCTATTATTCAAGCCTATGTTTTCACTTCTTATTAACATGCTTATATTTACAAGAAACACATATGACCCACCAAATACACCTGTTCCACAGTGACCCCTAGCCCATGACCAATCTTAAGTGCCATATCAGCATCTCATAATTAGTCCCAGGACTTGTAGCATGAATACAATTCTCAAAAACAACAACCCTTATAAGCCTGGGTTATTACAACACTATGACATCATACAATGACGAGATGTTATGCAAGGAGGCACATTTCAGGACACTGCAAAGCTGTGCAAAAGGCCTTCGATATGGAATAATTCTGTTTATTTCCTCAGAATTATTATTTTTTAGCTTTTTCTGAACCTTTTCTTTCTAAGCTTCAGCCTACATAACATTTGGATATGTTGACACCCAAGGTATCATTCCCTAAACCCATTTGAAGTACCACTACTAAATACAATAGTATTGCCTCAGGGTTCACTGTAACATGGGCTCATCACCCTTTATAGCAACGTGAAAACAATCATTGCTTTTAACAATGACTCATTGTATTAGGGTTTGATTTACTCCTGTCATAGAATACACAAGCCCTCATTCACAATATCCGACGAGTTTACGGATCTAATTCTTCTTTTAGCAACAGGATTTCACGGACTTCACGTAAATGATTATGGACAACATTCCTGGGATCGTCGCCCAGCCACGACAAAACTCTATTTCACTTTACAACCACGCATCACTTCGGCTTTGCCGCCGCATGATACTGATACTCAGACATAGTTCGAATCTTCTCACATCATCTACTGATGAGATCATATCACTTTAGTATAACAAATACAAATGACTTCCACTATTTAATTCTTATTTACAAGAAGTGATAATTAACTTAACAACAACAATTTATTCGGCAACAACTATTCCACTAATTTATTACCTTCAATCATCGAAGGTCCAAAACAAGCCCAGACATAGAGAAATTATCTCTATACGAATGCGGGATTCTCTCCACCAGAGAATGCACGACTTCCACTATCAATTCAATTTTTCCTGATCGCAATTTTCTTCTTGCTATTCGACCTTGAAATCCACTCCTTCTTCCAATCCCCTGAGCATTAAACATCTCAATAATCATAACAACATGAATGTTCTATTATTTTCTTATTAAATAATAGGACTAGCATATGAATGAAGCCATGAGCCCTTGATTGAACAAAATTAGAGGTTAGTTTAATACAAAACAGCCACCTTCGAACTAGCAACTTTAGGCACACCTGTAACTTCTTACATTGATACAAATTATATTCTTATTAGTCAATTAGCGCCTTCCTGTTTAGCTTAATTGGAATCTCAACAAACCGAACTCACCTAATATCCGTACTCCTATGCATAGAATCCATGACCCTAATCCTATTTTATCGATAGCAGCATCCCTAATCAACAACACAAACACCACACCAATCACTATTATTAGCATCGCTATAAGTCTATGAAGCAAGCACAGGTCTCACCCTGGGTAAATACCACAGCACAAAAACACAAAACGACTTCGGGTAAAAACCTAAACTTATTAAAATACAAAATTTAATCTAATCACGATACTAATTCCCAGCCAAATTTCATCCAACATAAACTCCTATTTACATCCATAACATCATACTCAATACCACAACCCTTTGCCTTCAATGACTTCACACCAATAATACTAAACAATATGTTTCTAATCATTACTATTTATCGACCTCAAATCAGGCCCCAATTAATGATCTTGCTGTCTGACTCTTCCACAATAATTATTTGCAAGCCAAAACCACCTAAAAATAGAACCTAAGTCGCTGAAAACAAGTATTTTAATAAACATTACGTCTCTACAAACACTTCTAGTAATAACACTATCAGCAAAACAACATAACATTATTTTTTTATATCTTATTTGAATACTTATCCTTGAACTTAATTATCATCACGATGAGGGTCCCAACCAAAACGACTAACTGCAGGAACATACTTTATATACTACACACTACTAGCCCTCCCACTACTAATTGCAATCCCATTCTTAATAATCACAAAACAACTCAAATTCTCTAATACTGACCTTTGCATTAAAACCTAACACCCATAACCAGCCCACAAACAATGCCCTATGACTAGCATGTATGACAGCCTCTTGCAGTAAAAATACCATACGGGAGTCCACTCTGACTGCCAAAGCACATGTAGAAGGACTCCATTGCCGGCTCAATAGTACTGGCAGCCGTATTATTAAAACTTGTGATACGGCATCATCCGCATAACCCCAAATAAACATCTCAACCACCTTAATCTACCCAACAATCGAAATTAGCCACATGAGGAATCATTATGACGGGACTAACATGCCTAAGGAAAAACAGACCTGCCCTTATTGCCTTTTCCCCAGTAGGAAATGGGACTATTTAGCCCCCGCCACACTCATTCAAACCCCATGAAGCACCCGGAGAAAGGATCCTGGTCGCCCACGGCCTAACCCCCTCAATACTATTTTCCCCGGCTAAAGCTTACGAAGGGAACAAGCCCCCGAATCCCAATCCCCCGAGGTTAAAAAAAGCTATCCCCCTAATAACCAAAATTGATTAATTGCAAGTTTAAAACCCAGCACTACCCCCAACAATCAACCTGTTTGGGAGAAATTCAAATTATAACTACACCATTCAACTGACCCCCACAACAAATAATAACCCCCACAGGAGCAGCCATCACAGAAACCCACCTCCACAAATATTTAAACTTTCACAACAAGGACACCTAAAAAAAAGACTCAAAAGAAGTCTACTCCCCCCCAAACACGGGAACTAAATTATGCCCCATGCATTAAAAATTTACTATTTACGTTGGACTCAAAAATAATTAACTAATGCCAAGATAGTTTAATAAAACCCCAGGTCGACCCAAAATAATAGATACACCTCTTCTTTTTTTAAAGGGGTTTAACTGAACTGCAAATTTCCCTCATACCTGAAACTAAAACCTCAGCCCCCTTCACTTTTAAAGGACAATAAACCCCGTGGTCTTGGGGAACCCAAAAACCTTGGGAACCCCGAAAAAGTTATGCTAGAATCAATAATTACTACCAAATTTTTAACCTCCATATTTTACTTTAACACTCCCCATTTTTTCCCAAAAAAAACTTTTAAAACAAAAATCAAAAAAATCATTAAATTACCCTTTCTTACCTTTTACTTCCAACAAAATTGATCAAAAAACATCAAACGAAAAAACATCAACATCAATTTTCATATAATTAATACGGGAACAAAAAAATTGACCATAACCCAAATTAATCAACAAATATTCCACACTATTTCTGCCTACAGCCCTATTTTCCGTTACCATCAATTATAAAATTTTCTCAACCGGGTACATAACTAATGAGCTAACAAAAATTTCCCCCAAAAACATTAATAATTTTCCTAATCTCCATACTCACCTTAGCAACGGCAGGAAGCTTTTGAAACCATTTCCCGGGCTGGGAAGGAGTAGGAATCCTTTTCCTTTTATGCTAATTAATTGATGGCCCACACGAACTAAGCCAACGCGGCAGCCCCCTTTGGGAACCCCCAATCAAAATTTGGAATCGGCCTAATCTTTTTATAGTCGCCCGTTTCAACCTTAGGAACATGAGATATAATATCAAAAATTTAAAATTAAGCACAAAGAACCATAATTACCCTAGGATTAATCCTTGCAACTGGCAAACCCGCTCAATTTTTTTTATGCACATAATGACTACCTGCAGAATAGAAGGCCCCAACCCCGTTTATCCCTTTTCACCCCCAGCACCATAGTCGTCGCAGGAATCTATACTAACACAAAAACCCAATAATAAGCACCAAAAACTTAAAAAAACAATCTGCCTTGGTCTGGGCACCACATCCATCTTTTCTCCGCACTATGTGCCCTTTTCCCCAAAAAGACATTAAAAAAATCATCGCCTTCTTTCCCCCCCAAGCCAACTGGGCCCCATAATAATCGCAATCGGAATCAATTAAAACCCGATTTAGCCATATTCCCCCCATGATTACCCATGCCACTTTCAAATCAACATTTTATGTTCCGGATCTATTATTCAAAAATGCAAAACGAACAAGACATCCGAAAAAAAAGCTGAATTAAAAAAACACTACCAACAACAACAACCATAATAACCATCAATGGAATAGCCCAAAAAGGCCCCCAAACCCTTCCATCAGATTCTACCCAAAGATAAAAATTATTGAAACCATAATAAAACCAACATCAACGCTTTTACCCCAAGCAAAAACTTTACAACCATAACATCAATTTACACCCGGGACGAATGATCCTCTAAAAAAAAATTCTTCTGTTATAAAAACCCCCCATCACCCCAAGAGTCAACACCCCCAAAAACATTTCCCTTTATCCGCCTTACTCTTTGCCGCCTTTAAAAACCGGAAAACCCTACTAATACCAAAACCCTGTCAAAACTATAAACTCACTAGCAAAATACATAAAAAAAATTCCAATAATAACAATTTTTAAAAGGGAAAATACATAAAAAGGAAAAAATAATAAAACAAAAAAACTAACAACAAGTTGAAAATTCATTTCACACCTGGCCTTTTTCAAAATACTAAATCGAACCTTTCCACTAAAAAAACTAAAATTTAGTCAGAAAACTCAACCCAACTAAAGACTTAAATGACTAGAAAACATGGGGCCAACAACAATCGACCTACTAAACAACTACTTCAAACATCATTTCAATGCAAAAAGGACAAATCAAAAATATTTTTGGGCCTACAATTACAACAACCATCCTGTTATTAATACAAAAACCCCCCCTTATAAGACCCAAATGAAACCCAACGAACCAACCCCTAACAACCCCAAAAAAGCAACAATAATCCAAATCCCCAAACAACAAGTAATACCCCCCATATGAAATATAACAACGAAAACCCAAAACAACCCAAACCTAGCCCAAAACACCAAATGAAATTAAACCTAAAAACCTTTTCCCCTAATAAAGTTAATATCACAAAACAAACAAACCAAAAAACCCGAAAAAGACCCCCCCAAGCCTTTTGGGTATCCCTGATATAGCAAAAAAGAGTAAAATAAAACAACCAACATAACCCCCAAGATAAATCAAAAAATTTAAAGGGGAAAGGGAACCTCCCCTTTGCCACCATAAACACACCCAAACCCCAAAAAACCCAATTTTTGGACCAAACACGGAGAAGGATTAAGGAACCCTACCACCCCAACAAAAAAACTTTTTTTTTACTAGCAACATAAAATACACCATTTTCACTAGCAACCCCAAACCAGACCCCCAAATGAAAAAAACAGTGTTGTTTTTAACTATAAAAACACATCTATGACCCACTACAAAACACAAACCCCCCTCATTAAAACAATTAACCCACTAA
>JAPFRF010000397.1:0-15323 GCA_029282475.1 Phrynocephalus forsythii | reverse complement strand
ATAATATTATGTGTATTTTTAGACACATTCTTGATGCGAATGAACGTTTGTTTGTTTGATCAAATGGTTTTGTCATTTAGATTAATTCTGCTAAAATAGGATGGATGGATGTATGATATGTCTTGGGCATGGAAAGATATCGCTCGCCTGAGAATAAAGATGCTTCATGTAATGGACCTTCAACAATAAAAGTGTCATTAATATCACTTTGAAATGAGGCTGAAGGGAAGGAGATAAAAAAATACCAGATGCCAGGAGAATGAGCATGTCGTGTCACCTGGGCTAAATGCAGCACACTCATTAATCAGGAGGTCTTGGAAAAAGTATTTGAGGTGCCGGATAAAAGGTTTGTAGGTGCCTGAAGATAGAACAGAGGTCTTGGAAAGGTCATACTTTAGCGGTAACTTAGTTAAAGCGCTACGAGACTGGTAATCTGAGGGTTTGACCCATTTTTAGTTTACAAGACTAACGCTTTTGGTTTTGAGCCATCAGGACATTTTTGATACAAGATTTTGCTTTCGAAGATTGAGATTCCAGGCATGAGGGCAATTAGTATGCTGAAGTAGATGAGAGATGATGCTGTTTGGCCTAATTCAATGGTGGGTACTGGACTGGTTGTCCTCCTACTCATGCAAGAATGAAAATGTTGAAATGAAAAATGAATATGATTTTGTGAGGCTACGGAAGCAACATTGTCCGTTGTTTGACAGGTGAATGTTGGTAGGGATGCTAGGATTATGATTGAGGCACTAAGGCCAGTGTCTCCCTAATTTGTCGGAATTGATCGTAGGATGGTATATGCAAATAGGAAGTATCATTCCTGGTTTGATGTGCTGGGTGGTGGGGGGGTGAAGCTTGGCGGAAGTTTTCTGATTCTATCAGGAGGTTTGGTGCCAGTAAGGTTACGGCTGGGTGATAATATTAGTATTATTGATATTCCTGGTAAATGTCTTTAAAAGAAAAATATGGGTGAAATGAACATGTCAATAGTGGATGAAAGGCCTGTGGATTGTTTGATCCAGTGTCATGTAGGAATATTATGATTGCTGCGAAGGCAGAGATGATGGAATGGGTGACATACGAAATGGGAATCGGGTTAATGTCATTCATTTACTGCAAAAGCCTCTCAGATTCAATGAATAAATTGGGTTCCTAAATATGATTGTTGAGATTATACTTGTAATTACAGTAAACAGAAATGATTTTTTGTCCTCATGGCAAACATATGTACCCATGAATGCAGTGGCTATTGTTAGTGGTAGTAAAATACCTGATATTTCATGTTTTTTTGTATAGGTAGGATCCATAGTAAATTCCTCGTCAAAATATTGTTATGTAAATGCATAGAAAGAATATTGATGCTCCGTTTGCATGGATATTTTGTATTAAATAGCTCAAAATTTACGTCACGGAGAATGTGAATTATAGAGTCAAGGCTATGGATTGTGTGCTTTGGCTGTAAAGTCGACGGCTAAAAAAGATTCCTGTTACTAGTTGATGATTAGGGTTATTCCTAGTAATGTGATCCGAAGTTTCAATATGCTGAAATATTTGATGGTGGAAGATTAATTAGGTGGTTAATTTTGTTTTAATGATGGGGGATTGTGTTTAGTGGGTCATAAGATGTTTTTTATAGTTGAATAACAACACTGATTTTTCATTTCCTGGAGGTCTAGCTTAGAGTTGCTAGGTGAAAATGGTATTTTATGTTATAGTAAGCTTTAGTTTTTTTGTTGGGGTGGTAGGAGCTGTATGTAATCCTTCTCCATGGTACCATTGGTAATTAGCTTCTGGTTTGGGGTGTGCTATGGTGGCTGAAATGGGTTCTTTTTGTCTTAATTTGTTTTTTTGATTTATCTTGGTGGTATGTTGGTTGTATTTGCTTACTCTGTTGCATATATATCGGGGAGATGTATACCCAGAGGCTTGGGGGTCGATTTTCTGGTTTTTTGGTTGTTTGTTTTGTGATATTAACTTTTATTATGGGAAAGTTTTTAGGTTTAATTTCATTTGGTGTATATATGGGCTTAGGTTTGGGTTGTGTTGGTGTTTCGTTGTTATTCATATGGAGGGTATTACTTGTTGCTTGTTGATTTGGATTGTTAGCATTGTTTGTGGTGTTAGAGTTGGTTCGTTGGGTTCTAATATTTGGGTCTTATAAGGTGAGGGTTATTTGTATTAATAACAGGATGGTTGTTGTAATTAGCAGGACTGCAAAATATTTTTTGATTTGTCCTTTTTGCATTGGAAATGATGTTTGAAGTAGTTGTTATTGAGTAGGTCAGATTGTTGGACCCATGTTTTCAGTCACATTAAGTCTGTTAGTTGGGTTGAGTGTTTCCAAATCTCCTAGTATTTTAGTGGTAAGGTCTGATGTAGCATTTTGAAAAGGCCAGGTGTGAAATGAATCAACTTTGTTGTAGTGTTTTATAGTTTATTAAGATTCTGTTGTTATGTATGTCCTACAATAACTGTTATTATTGAAACTATTTTATGTATGTTGCCAGTGAGTTTATAGTGCTCTTGATACGGTTGGCATTAGCATGGTCCTGGCTATTATAGCGGCTAGAGTAATTGTTTCTTTTGAAACGTTTGTTGGGGGTGACCTTTTTAGATGGTATTTATAATAGAAGAATTTTTTGCTATGTAGGAGGATCATTCAAAGCGGTGTAAATTGATGTTATGGCTGTAGAGAGGAGGTTAAGTATAGGCCTGGGCGTTGATGTTGGTATTGATATGGTTTCAATAATTATATCTTGGAGAATCTTATAGGAATGGGTGCTGCTAGGCTATTCCCATTGATGGTTATTATGGCGGTTGTTGGTAGTGTGTTTTTACACAGCTTTTTTTTGATGTCTTGTTCGTTTTGCATATTATGAATAATAGATCCGGAACATAGGAACAATGTTGATTTGAAAGTGGCATGGGTAATCATGTGGAATATGGCTAAATCTGGTTTATTGATTCCGATTGCGATTATTATGAGGCCCAGTTGGCTTGAGGTGGAGAAGGCGATGATCTTTTAATGTCATTTTGGGGCAACTGCACATAGTGGAGTAGATGGATGAGGGTGCCCAGACCAAGGCAGATTGTTGTTACATTTGGGTGCTTATTATTGGGGTGTATTTGTGTTAGTATATAGATCTCCTGACGACTATGGTGCTGAGCGAAGAAGGGGATGAAAACGGGGTGGGGCCTTATTGCTGGGTGGGTGAATACATGTGCATGAAAAATTGAGCTGATTTTGCAGTTGCAGCCAGATTAATCCTAGGGTAATTATGGTGTCTTTGTGCTTAATGTTAGTGTTGATATTATATCTCATGTTCACTGGGTTGAGAGCAGGGCGACTATGACTAAGATTAGGCCGATGTCTCGAATTCGATTGTAAATGATTGCTGGGGTCAGCTGCCGCGTTAGTGTTAGTTCGTGTGGACCATCAATTAATGGCATAAAGACAGGATTCCTACTCCTTCCCAGCCGGTAAAGTGGTTGCATAAAGCTTCCTGCCGTTGCTAAGGTAGTATGGGAAGTGGGAAAAATTAGTAAGTGTTTTGGAACTTTTTTTGTTAGCTCATTAGTTATATGCAGGCCGAGAATTCTATAATTGATCAGGTAACGAACAGGCCGTAGGCAGAAATAGTGAACATTTGTTGATTATTAGGTTGGGTCATATTTGTTGTTCCTGTATTAATTATATGAAAGTTGATGTTGATGTTTCCGTTTGATGTTTTATGATCAATGTTGTTGGAAGTAATGAGAGTAAGAAAGATAATTTAATGATTTTTGTGATTTTTGTTCATGTTTTTAAATATTGGGGGTAGTATGGAGGTTAGAATTATGGTAGTAATTATTGATTCTAGCATAACTTTTACTTGGAGTTACCAAAGGTTTATGGTTCCTAAGACCACGGGATTGCTATTGTCCTTTAAAAGTGAAGGGTCTGAGGTTTTAGTTTCAGGTATGAGAATTAAAGAACTAGCTGGAGTCCTCACAAGAAGAGGGATCATTGTTAGGGTCATGACCTAGTGTTTTATTTTCAAACTATCTGGTATTAATAATTAGTCTGAGTCCAGCGTAAGTAGAATTGGTAATGCATGTAAGATTATGCAATTAATAGTTCCTGTGTTTGGGCGGGGACTTTGAGTCTTTGTTAGTGTCCTTGTTGTGGAAGTTAAGGGGATATTTGTAATGTAGATTGCTGTGATGGTTGCCTGTGGCGGTTAGTTATAATTGTTAGTGGGGATCATTGAATAGTGTAGTTATAATTTGAATTTCTCCAATCAGGTTGATTGTTGGGGGTAAAAAGGTCTAGGCTGTCATTGCTTGCAATTGAATCAATATGAGGTTATTAGGGGTATGGCTTTTTGTATGCCTCGTATGGCGATTAGCATTCAAGTGCTTGTCTGTTCGTATAGGCATGTTAGCTAGGGCAAAATAGTATTGAGGAGGGTTAGGCCGTGGGCGATTATTAGGATAACTGCCCTGAGGTGCTTCATGGGGTTTGAAATGAGTGTGGCAGAGGCTACTATCCTATGTGGCCTACTGAGGAATAGGCAATAAGGGCTTTTAGGTCTGCTTTTTCGTAGGTATGTTAGTCCTGTCATAATGATTCTCATGGCTATTGGTGATTGTTGGGCAGATTAAGGTGGTTGAGATGTTTGTTGGGTTATGCGGATGTGATGCCATCCACCGGGTTTAATAATACGGCTGCCATATCGTTGAGCCGGCAATGGTGCTTCACATGTGCTTTTGAAACAGAGGTGGACTCCGTATAGTGGTATTTTACAAGGAAGGCTGTCATACATGCTAGTCATAAGACACGTTTCTAGAGTCATTGGGTGTGTTAGGTTTTATTAAGGTCAGTATTAGGAAATCTGAGTTGTTTTCTTATTGCAAACAGACTGGCAATTGGCAGTGGAGGGAGCCTAGTAGTGTAGTATAAAGTATGTCTCTGCAGTTAGTCGTTTTGCTGGGACCCCCAACGGTGTGTGATGACAAATTAGGTTGGGACAAGAGAGCCTAAACAAAGATATAAAATAATGTTATGTTGTTTATGTTGATAGTGTTATTACTAGAAGTACTTTTGTAGGGCGGCAATGTTTATTAAAAACCCTTGTTTTCGTGACTTAGGTTCTATTTTAGGTGGTTTTGGCTTGTGATAATTATTATTGGAAGGAGTCAGGAATGATAAGATAATTAGTGGGGCTGAGATTTGGTCAAATAAGTATTGATTAGAAAACATGTTGTTTAGTATTATTGGTGCAATCTGAAGGCTTAAAAGGGTTATTAGTATTGAGTATGATGTTATGGATGTAAATAGGAGCTTATGTTGATGAGGGTGGCTTGAGGGAACTAGTATCATTGTTGGAATTAAATTTTAGCATTTTAATAAGTTAGGTTTTTACGAAGTCGTTGTGTTTTTGTGCTGCTAATTGTTACCAGGGTGAGGCCTGTGTTTGCTTCATAAGGCACCGCAGCGATTATAATAATAGTGATTGCGTGGTGTTTGTGTTGTTGATTGAGGATGCTGCTATCGATAAAAATAGATTAGGTCATGGATTCTATGCATAGGAGCGCGATATTAGGTGGGTTCGGTTTGTTGAGACCCACCTAAGCTAAGCAGGAAGGCGCTAATTATTGTAAATATATTTGTATCATGTAGAGATTTAGGTGTGCCTAAAGTTATGGTCTGAAGGTAGCTGTTTTGTATTAAACTAACCTCTAATTTTGTTCAATCAAGGGCTCCTTGGCTTCATTCATATGCTAGTCCTATTGTTATTGAAGAAAAATACGAGAGCATTCATGTTGTTGTAGTTATTGATGTTTTAATGCCTGGTGGATTGAAGAAGGAGGCGATTTCAAGGTCGAATGAAGAAGAAAAATTGGTGGATCAGGAAAACTTGAATTGATAATGGAAGTCGTGCATTCTCTAGTGGAGAGAATCCGCATTCGTATGCGGGATAATTTCTCCATCGGCATTTTTGGTGGTTCTAAATGATTGAAGGTAATAAGAATTGATGGAATAGTTTATTGCGAATAAGTTGTTGTTAAATTGTTGTCACTTCTAACCCATAAAATAAAATTAGTAATTGATCACAGGCATTGTATTTTGGTATACTAAAGTGATAAGATCCTCATCAGTAAATTGATGAAGAGGAAGATTCAGACTATGTCTACGAAGTGTCAGTGTATTCATGCGGCGGCCTAAAGCCGAAGTGATGCGTGGTTGTAAAGTGAAATAGGTTTTGTCGTGCTAGGCAAACGATCAGGAATGTTGTACCAATCATTACGTAAAGTCTCGTGAAATCCTGCTGCTAAAAAGAAGGTGGATCCGTAACCTGGGTCGGAGGTCAGGAATGAGGCTCTGGCAGTATCTATTTGTAGGGAGGTAAATCCGGCCCTATTGACAATGGTCATTGTTGTGCCAATGATTGTAGTTTACCTCTATAAGGAGTGATGGGCCCATGTTATGGGAGTGAACCCCTGAGGCTAGCAATACTATTGTATTTGTAGTGTACTAAATGGGTTTGGGGGAATGATACCTTTGGGTGGTCATTGTATTCCAATGTTATGGGTAGGGTTGAAGCTTAAAAGAAAAAAGGTTCAGAAAAAGCTAAAAAAATAATAATTCTGAGGAAATAAACAGAATTATTCCGTATCAAAGGGCCCTTTTTTGTACAGCTTCTTGTGTGGTGTCCCTGAAATGTGCCTTCACACACACATCTCTGTCCATTGGTATGATGTCAGTAGTGCTGTAATAATCCCAGGCTTATAAGGGTTGTTGTTTTTGAGTGTATCTATGCAAGTCCTGAGACTAGTGTGAATGCTGATATGAACTTCAAGATCATCGTTATGGGCTAGGGGTCACCATGTGGAACGGTGCATTTGTAATATATATGGTTTTCTTGCAAATATGTTACGTTAATAAAGTGAACATAGGCTTGAATAATAGCAACCGCAAACCTAAAACTATTAGCAGAAACTAGAAGCAATTGCTGGTAGTAAGATAGGGGTGGGATTATCTTTAATTGCTGAAAGAGCAGCTGCTGAAATTAGTTGGAAGCAGGAGGTGACCCGCTGTTAAATTGGCGGTTAGTCGGACCCCTAGAGCGACTGGACGAATTAGTAAGCTGATTGATTCAATAACAATGAGGGTGGTAATTCAGTTTTCAATTGTTTTATTGGTATTGATTCTGCTGTAATTGGTATAAAGCTGTGATTTGTGCTGCAGATTTCGAGCATTGGCCGTAGAATACTCCTGGTCGTATGGTTGTAAAATTAGTTGATTTAGTCGTCCGGGGACTGCATCTGTTTTTACTCCGAGTGTTGAAGGGTTCATGAGTGTAGGACGTCTTCTGCTGTTACCAACAGTCGTACTGTTGATTTTATTGAATTGCTATTCGATTGTCGACTTCTAGTAGTCAGGGCCCATTTGTTAGGTCTTGTTCTTTGATTATGTATGAGTCGAAATTTTGTTCCTATCTTTGGGAGATGATGGATCCAAAATGATGATATGCTGTTTCCAAAAGGTATCTTGGGGTGGGGAGTCCCGTCGGGGTATTCCGGCAGTCCAATTTTTGTGGAAAGAATTAATTTTCACTCCTACAAATATGATTCAGAATTGGGTTTTGCTATTGGGGTTGGTTAATTGAGAACCCCGTTAATTTTGGGGAAAATCAGATACAAGTCCCCCTAAATTGAAATACGGCTCCTATTGATAGGACGTAGGGGGAAGTGTCTACTACATATATGTGTCGGTAGTAGTGTGTCTAGGGATGATTTTGATAGTATAACCCCTTTTAAAACCCTCCCATTGTGAACAAATAAAAAAACCCCGGGTTGCTAAAGATTGGGACTTTTCTTTTGGGGTTTTTCCGCCAAAGATTAAAAGGGCCCTTACCCGAATACCTTAATTCCCGGGGGCCCGAAATTTGGGTTATTGTTGGGGAAAGATGCCCGTTTTCGATGTCAAGCCCGGGACTGTAAATATGGTGGGTTTCCTGCCCAATAAACCTTAGTGGGAAAAGCAAGATGGCCATATTTAGGGCGATATCCAAAGGGTTTTTTTTTTCCTGAATAGTGGGTGACAATATGTGAGATAATTCCGAAGCCGGGAGAATTAAAATAAAAACTTCCGGGGGGCCCAAAAATCAGGAATAGGTGTTGAAAAGAATTGGGCCCTTTTCCGGGGGGGTCGAAGAAGTTGTGTTTGGGGTTTCGGTCTGTTAGGAGTATGGTAATGGCTACTAATACTGGAATGGCTAATAGAAGAAGATTGGGTGAAGAATAGGGATCAGACGAAAAATCCGTTTTGGGGGGTTGTTGAGTGGGGGGTTATATTAATGCAGGTTGTAATAAAATTAAGGTTTCCCAAGATTGAGGATGCTCCGGGAAGTGTAATGCGAAAATTGTTATGTCTATTGATGGGCCGAGGTGCTATGTTTTCCGCTAGTGGGGGGTAAATTGTCTAGCCTGTTCCACCCCTCGCCGAATTTTGATGACATTAGAGTAAGAAGAAAGGTGGGAAGAAGTCAGAAAAATTATATTATTTTTTTCGTGAAAAAGCTATGTCTGGGGCCCGATTAATGGTAATTTAAACATTGCCGAACCCCCGACTGGGAATTTGGGATTACTTTTAAAGAAGACTTTATGAAGGCATGAAGTGTGATAAAGGTGTTATATATTGTATTCCGTTGTATTTGGGCCGGTTTAATTAGTTGTAGTCGAATTATGAGGTTTAAAGTTGAGCCGGAAAGCCGGCTATGGCGCCGAATAGGAAGTAAAAGGGTTTCCCAAAGTCTTTTTTTGGTTGGTTGATAGAAATCAGCGTGTTAGTGTTGACATGGTAAGATGGCTGAATTTAGGGGGGTGGTTTGGGAATTCCATTTATGGAGGGCAGCCTTTCCTTTGGCCTAGGTAGATGCTAAATTGCAAGTTTGGTTTTTAAAAAGCAGATTTTTTGTAGGCCTATAAATGGAAAATATAAATAAACTGATGTCTAGTTTAGGTAAATAGCTGTTAACTATTTTTTTTCGGGACGAGGTCGCCCGGGTTTTTTAGGCCTTATTTTAAAAAAAATATTTTGGGGGCATGAGTGATGGGAGAAAGTCCCATGGGGCTTTCGAAATTTAAAGGGGCTTCCCCTTTTTTGTGGTGGGTTTAAGGCCAATGGTTTAAATAAGTTTAATCCTAAATTTTTATAATGGGGTTGCTGGGATTAAATTTGGGGTTGAAAAAGTGCTGTTGGGGATTTTTGTTAAAAGTTGTGATTTTTTGGTTTTTGGGGTTTTATTTTTGTTGATGAGGGTTTTATTGGTGATGTGAGTATTATAACGATATTAAAAATTGTAAGTAGAATAGTAATTTATTGGAAAGGATTTCCCGGGGCGATTTTGGGGTTTTTTTAAGAGTTCATTAAGAGCCAGTATTTTTGGGTGAACCCTGTAAATGGTGGTAGGCCGCTGGTTGATAATATTAATAGAGCAATAGAAAAAAAAGTTTTTGTTGTGGGAAATTGTTCATGTTGTGGTTAAATTTTTTAGTGTTTTTGTTGATGCGTTTGTTATTATTAGAAAAATTGGGGGGCTTAATGATGTAAAAAGGAAATATTTATAATTTAAGTTTTGGGGGGAGGGCCATAATTAATGGTTCAGCCTAGGTTATTAATTGATGAGTAAGCCATTGTTTTTTTGTAGTTGTGTTTGGTTAATGCCCCCCAACCCCCAACAATTATTGATAAAATTCCAGGGGTGTTAGAAGGGTGGGGGTTTATGTTGTTTGGGGATTATGTATATTAATGAAATTAGGGGCAAGTTTTTGTCATGTTGTAATGAGTAATGCTGTTTGTAGTGTTGCGCCTTGTAATACTTCTGGAAGCCAGAAGGAACGGGGGCCCCCATTTTTTTTAAAGGACAGGGCTATAGTTGTTGTGAGAATTTATTTTTAAGTTCTATAATATCTCAGCTGCCGGTTTGTCAGGAAATTAGTTGTGCGGGATATTTAGTATTATTGCTGATGCAATTGCTTGTGTTAAAAAGATTTGATTGTGGTTCGATGCTCGTGTGGGTTTTTGGGTTTTTGGGAAATGGTTGGTAGGATGGCTAATATGTTTAGTTCTAACCGATTCAGGCATAAGTAAAAGTTGGAGTTTGGATATGGTTATGATGGTGCCAAAGCAATACTTAGAGCAGTGATTATGAGGGGATGGGGGTAATATATTGGGAGGTGAAAGGGCTGTTTTGGGGCATGGGCCCAACTGTTTTATGTAGCAGATCCTAATTGGAAGGAGAGGTGTTGCCCGGGTGTTTTTTTCCCATCAAAATAACCCCTGTCTGGGGCACGTTTTGTTTAAGATAGAGAGTAGTATAGGTGGTAGTGCAAAAAATTTTTGGTTTTTTGTGGGGGTTTCGAGCCCCTTTTTCTTAATTAAAGGTGATTGGAGGAAGAGCCATGATTGTTTGGGTTTATTATTTTAAAAAACCCCAAGATGCTAAGGTTATAGGCAGAAATTTTTTTAAAAGCAGGTATTAGTTGGTCATATCGAAATCGTGGATAGGTTGTCCGGATTCAGAAAAAAATTTTATGGTTAAAATGGTGGTTTTTATTATTAGATTTTTTGGGGAATGGGGTTTGGGATCATGGGGGTGGGGGTTTAAAAAAAAGGATTACTGATAGGTATTTATAAAGAATGTTTGAGTACTTCCAGGAAGAATATAGCGAATATTCCGCTGGTATTTACGTTGAAACCAGATACTAATTTTTTCCCCGGTAAGATAAAATGGGGTTCGGTTTGTTTCGGCTAGGGGATACGAATCATTTTTGGGGCTAGAGGGCAAGATATTAGTCAACCCATGTTTTTCGGGGCTTCAGAAATAGTTGTATTGTGTAGCCCCCCGTTTGAGATGCTATGCATATTAAAATTTAAAAACCTATTTAACTTAAATTGAGATTGTTCAGGAAAAGAGCCCCCAGTGCCCCAATTAATGCGTATTTTGAATTTGATGCTCATCCTGATCATATAATGGTATACACGGGTATGCTTGAGATAGCTATAAGTAATAGTAGGCCAAGGTTGATGTTTACCCGGGATATGGCATAGGAATTGTGGTCCCATATTTATTTAGTGTTAAGGCTAGAATAGGGGGTGTAATAAATATGGTTTTTGATGATAATGTTGGGGTGGATGGGTTCTTTACGAACAATTTGATTCCGTCTGCTACTGGTTTTAGGAGTCCTTTTTGGGCCAACGATATTTGGGCCTTTGCGTTACAAAACAGAGCTAATAATCTTCGTTCTAAAAGGGCTGAAATACAAGACGGGCAAAGCGGTAAAACGCTAACTGTCAACAGGTTTATTATTTCGTGGTGCTTGATTATTGGTGAGATTAGATTTGACGTCTGGATTAAAGGTTTAGGTCTCTTTTGAATGGTTCGACTCTGCCACACCAAAGTGACAAAAATTTGCCTAGGGATTGAAATGCCTAGGCAATACGTGTTTTGCAATTTTAGATTTTTCAGTGCGTTGTTTGAAGGATTCCTTCAGGGTTGGTCCTGCTTCATCGGTCCTTTCGTACTAGACGGAGCGGTGAACAAGATATAGACCGACCTGGGATTACTCCGGTCTGAACTCAGATCGCGTAGGATTTTTATCGTTGAACAAACGAACCGTTGTGCTTCTACACCATTGGATATCCTGGTCAACATCGAGGTCGTAGATATTCTTATGATAAAGAACTCTTCCAAGATAACTATTGTCCTGGAGTGTAACTTGGTTCATTGAATCAGATATTAGGTCTTGCAGTTTAGGCTATAATAGATTGGTTGATCTGGGGTCATATAGAGGTTTTATTTCTCTTTTTGTTGCCCTAACTTAAAATTAGCACCATATGTTTGGCGGTAATTTAAAGTTTCACAGGGGCTTTTTTTTCTTGTTTTGGCATGCCTGTTTTTGGACAGGGGGAGATCCTTTCCCTGACTGGGGGTTTAAGAGACAGTTTTTTTTCATGTGGCCATTCATACGGGGCTTTATTTAGAAACAATGATTGCGCTACCTTTTCACGGGTTATCGCGGCCGTTTAAGGTTTCCCACTGGGCAAAGGGATTATTTTAATTCTTTTTGGCTAATGGGCCTGGGGTTTTTGGGAAACAGGTTGGGAAAAGGGTTTTTGCCGAGTTCCTTTTTAAAACTTGTGTCTTCTGATTGTAATCCTATGTCGGGAAAAGTTTTTTTTATGGTTGGAATTGTTTTTCAATTTTTTGGAATATGTTTGGGGTTTTTTTTAGAGAAATTTTCATGTTACGTTCTAGCAGGGTTTCTTCTATAGTTTTAAGAATGGGCCTGGTTGGAAGATGGGAGATTGGTTTGTGGTTTTGTATTTATGGTGGTGTTACTGTGACGTAATATTTAGTGGTGGCTGCTTTAAGGCCAACTGGTTAAAATATTTTGTGCTTTCTCCACTTTGGGTTGTAGCCTAAATCAATAGAGCTGTACCTTTATTGATTATTATCTTGGGCAAAAGTATTTATTATGTTCTTATAGTTACAGCCTAAGTTAAGTTGGAACTAACCATTAGTTCAGGCAACCAGCTAATGGTAAGTTCGTTTGGTTTTGCCTCTATTCTCGAGTCTTCTCATTCTTTTGTAAATAGAAATGAGTTGGTTCTATAAAACTGCTTGAGAATAGCTCACTATGCATCTGGGCATCAGTAAATTTCTTGTCTGGATAGACTGGCTGGACAACTATTTGCAATAGGTGCGTGGTTTTATCTCTGCTTCTTTGTGCTGATATATATTGGTCTTTCAATTTTCCTTCACAGTACTGTCTCTGTATTGCGTCAAATTTGATGTTTGCTCAGCTACTAGTCTTTAGAATGTCTAGAAAGGATTATAAGCTTATAAATGATTTGGGCTAAAACATCGTCTTCAGTAAGAGATGGGTGGATTATCCATCTGTTTGTAAAGTTATAGTTTTTATGTAAAATTAATTTTTTTATCTGAATAACCTTCAAAGATCGCTTCACTATGTACCGACTTCCCACTGATCCATATGAGAATGACGCGTGCAGCAAATCAATGTCTGGTCTCAGTGAACGCTTTATCTTCCACTGCTGAATCTTCATAAACCACTTATAGTTTTGTTATATTTATATTTATCGTATTATTGCTTCTTGAGCTTCTTGTCTTGATTTTAGAGGGGGGTCTTAAATTGCTCTATTTTTTGAAATGGGCTGTCGACGGCGGTATACAAGCTGGATTGTGCTAGAGTAGGTAAGGTTTAACGTGGATCATCGATTATATAACAAGCCCTAGGTTGGTTTTGACACCGCCAGGTCTTCTTTTAAGTTTTGAGTTTGTATTTGTATTTTTTGGCAAATAATGTTTATTTCAGGCATAGTGGGGTATCTAACCTCAGTTTGTTTCCTGGTTTTTAATGAGTCAAATGTCCTTGATATAAGATTATTTTGGGTTTGTTGTAGGTGCTGTTTGACGGTTCGATTTGTGTTCTTCTTATTTGTTAGGCTTGCAAGAGAATTTTAGTCATTTTTTTGCCGGTTCTGCTATTTTGAGTCTTCTGTATAACCGCGGCGGCTGGCAGTTGTAGAGATTTGCCGACTCTATCTAATCATAGCTTAATCGAGCTTGGCTCATTGTTAAATGTTAATTACTGCTATGTGTCCGTGTGGATGTGGCTAGTTTATGTCTTAGGGGCTGCCCCTGATGTCTGCTCTGTTTACATTTGTTTGTAGGCTATTCACGGAGTGTTGAGGCTTGCATGTATGTTTGTTTATAAATAGTAGTAAGTTCAGGGACCAAAATGTTTAGTGTCATAGGCAGTGGCTAAAACACTATGCTTGGTTTAGGTTAAATATATTGGGTGAGTGGGTTGGCTGTGTGACACCCAAATATTTTGATGTATTGTGCACAATAATGTCACTTTTATGTATGTGTGTAATTTATATATATATATATATATATATATATATATGCACAATAATACCACTTTTATGTATGTGTGCAATGATATATATATATATATATATATACACACTAATGCCACTTTTATGGTGTGTATACATGATATATATATATATATATATATATATGCACAATAATGCCACTTTATGTGGTGTGTGTAATGATATATATATATATATATATATATGCACAATAATGCCACTTTATGGTGTGTGCACGATATATATATATATACATACATATATGCACAATAATGCCACTTTATGTAGTGTGTAATGATATATATATATATATATATATATGCACAATAATGCCACTTTATGTATGTGTGTAATGATATATATATATATATATATATATATACAATAATTTACTTTTATGTATGTGTAATGATATATATATATATATATATATATATATATGCACAATAATTTTATGTATATAATGATATATATATATATATATATATATATGCACAATCACTTTTATGTGGTGTACAACACGATATATACATATACATATATATATGCATAACGCAATTTTATGTGGTGTGTGCAATGATATACATATTATATACATATATATATGCAAAACAACGCCACTTTTATGTGGTGTGGGTAATGATATATATATATATATATATATATATATGCACAATAACGCCACTTTATGGTGTGTGCAATGATATATATATATATATATATATATATGCACAATATTTCTTTATGTGGTGTGTGCAAATGATATATATATATCATTCGCTTCAGCACTATGCCTTTGTTATTAAGCTACGTAATACTAGTTTGGTTAAAGTTGCTGTATTGTCAAATGATGTTTGATGTGGTATTAGAGTGTTTAAAGTAAAAACATTGGCTGTGTGAGCTTTAAACATTATAATATTATGTGTGTTTTTTTAGACACATTCTTGGTCACGAATGAACGTTTGTTTGTTTGATCAATGGTTTGTCATTTTAGATTAATTCTTGCTAAAATGAAGTTGGATGGATGTATGATATGTCTTACGAGCATGGAAAGATATCGCTCCGCCTGGGGAATGTGGGTAAAGGATGCTTCATGTAATGGACCTTCAACAATAAGTGTCATTAATATCACTTTGAAATGAGGCTGAAGGGAAGGAGATAAAAATACCAGATGCCGGGAGGGCCAAGGCATGTCGTCACGGGCTAAATGCAGCACACTCATTAATCAGAGGTCTTGGAAAAAGTATTTGAGTGCGGATAAAGGTTTGTAGGTGCCTGAGATAGGAACCAGAGGTCTTGAAAGGTCATACTTTAGCGGTAACTTAGTTAAAGGCGCCACGAGACTGGTAATGGAAAACCTTATAATGGC
>JAPFRF010000047.1:0-13809 GCA_029282475.1 Phrynocephalus forsythii | reverse complement strand
AGCCCCAAAAATAATAAACCTGTTGAAAATTTTAATTTACCACTTTAATACCCGTCCCCTTTTTTAACCCTTTTAGAACGAAAGATTATTAGCTCTGCACACAACGCAAAGGCCCAAATATCGTTGGACCAAAAGGGACTCCTTGGGCAGCCAGTAGCAGACGGAATCAAATTGTTCGCAAAAGAACCTATCCACCCAACATTATCATCAAAACCAGTATTTATTACATCCCCTATTCTAGCCCCCCAACACTAGCAATATTAATATGGACCACATCCCATGCCATATATCCGCTGGTAAACATCAACCTTGGCCTACTATTACTTATAGCTATCTCAAGCATATCCGTGTATACCATTATATGATCAGGATGAGCATCAAATTCAAATCTAAAATACATTAATTGTATACTGAGAGCCATCGCACAGACAAATCTACATGAAGTTGCCACTGGTTTAATTCTAAATATGGCATCTCAAACAGGAGGCCACACAATACAACCATTTCTAGAAGCCCAAGAAAAACATGGTTAGCACTAATATCTTGCCCCCCCAGCTACAATATGATCTGCATCAACACTAGCCGAAACAAAACCGGAACCCATTTGATCTTTACCGAAGGAAACCAGAATTAGTATCTGGTTTCAACGTAGAGTATGCCAGCGGAATATTCGCTATATTCTTCCTAGCAGAGTACTCAAACATTCTAATTATAAATACACTATCAGTAATCTTTTTTAAGCCCAACACCACATGATCCAACCACATTCCCAATAAATCTAATAATAAAAACCACCATTTAACCATAGGATTTATCTGAATCCGACAACCTATCCACGATTTCGATATGACCAACTAATGCACCTGCTATGAAAACAATTTCTGCCTATAACCTAGCATCTTGCTTATTATATACAATAATACCTGTATCAATCATGGTCCCTCCAATCACCTTTAATTAGAGAAAGAGGACTCGAACCTCCACAAAAAATCCAAAATTTTTGCACTACCACCTATACTACTTTCTATCTTAAACAGAAGCGTGCCTGAGATAGGTTATTTATTGAAATAAACACAGAGCAACACACTCATGCTCTGCAATTAGGATCTGCTACATAAGCAGTTGGCCCATGCCCCAAAAACGGTACTTACACCTCCTAATATATTACCTCACATCTATCATAACTACTGTTTCTAAGATACAGGTAGGCAATCACTGTTCATATTTGTCCAACTGATTTATAGCTCAACCGGATTAGAGAATCTAAACATACAGCTTACTCTACCAACCATTTCAAAACCAAAAACCAATGAGCATCAGAAGCCACAATCAAATATTTTTTAACACAAGCAATTGCATCAGCAATAATAATACTACTATCCAGCACAACTAATGCCTGACAAAAAGGCAGCTGAGAAAATTATAAAAACTTAAAAATAAATTCCCCCACAAAAACCATAGCCCTGTCCCTAATTTAAAAAAAAATAGGGGCTCCCCATTCTTCTGACTTCCAGAAATTAAAAGGGGCAACACTACAAACAGCATTACCATTACAACATGACAAAAACTTGCCCCCCCTTTCATTAATATACATAACTCAAACAACATCCAACCCACCCCCTTTTAACATCCGCTGGGAAATTTTTTCAATAATTGTTGGCGGGTTGGGAGGCATTAACCAAACACAACTACCCAAAACAATAGCTTATCATCAATTAATAACCTAGGGGAACCATCATAAATAGCCCCCCCCCAAACTTAGCAATTATAAATATTTCCATTTACATCATTATGACCACCCCAATTTTTCTTTAAAAATAACAAACGCATCAACAAAAACACTAACAAAATTTTAACCACAACATGAACAACTTCCAAACAATAACTATTTCTATTGCCCCTAAATATTATCAACCAGCGGGCCCACCACCCTTTACAGGGTTAAAACCAAAAATACTAGCCTTAATGAACTCATTACACAAAACTCGCAATACTAGCAACCCTAGCAATCATAACATAAATAATCAGTTTACTATTCTATTTACGAATTACATATCTGATTAAAATACTCACATCCCCAATAACAACCCCCATCAAAAAAAATGAGGGAACCCAAAACCAAAAATCACAACAAAAAAATAATAACCCCAACAGCACTTTTTATAACCCTTTTAAACCCCAAAAAACCCCAATAAAGAAGTTTGGGATTAAACTTTTTTAAAACCCGGGGGCCCTTTAAAACCCCACAAAAAAAAGGGGAAGACCTTTAGCTTCTGAAAGCCCCATAGGATTTTCTCCAATCATCTGCATGCAACCCAGATATTTTTTTAAAAAAAGGGCCCTTATAAAAAAATGACCCTTTTCGATCCGGGCAAAAAAGTTAACAGCTATTTACCTAAACTAGCAGGCATCAGTTTATTTACTATTTTTCCCATTTATAGGCCTACGAAAATCTGCATTTTAAAAACCCAAACTTGAAATTTAGCATCTACCGGGCCCTGATAAGAGGAGCTCCCACTCCATCAAGGGAAATTAAAAACCACCGCCTAAATTCAGCCATCTTACCATGTCAAAAACAACACGCTGATTTCTATCAACCAACCACAAAGACTTTGGGAACCCTTTTTTTTTCCTATTGGGGAAACCCGGCTTTCCCGGCTCAACAGTTGGGCCTCATAATCTGACTACAACTAATTAAACCCGGGCCAATAAACGGAGATACAATATATAACACCTTTTTAATTTTTCCCCAATGCCTTCATCATGATCTTTTTTATAGTAATACCCCCAATGATCGGGGGATTTGGAAAACTGATTAGTACCTTTAATACTGGGAGCCCCAGACATAGCTTTTCCCACGAATAAATAATATAAGTTTCGGGACTTTTCCACCATCCTTTTTTTACCCCCAATGTCATAAAATTTCCCGGGACGGGTGGGAAAAAGGTTGAACAATTTTATCCCCCACTAGCGGGGCCTTTAAGGCACACCCCAAGCCCATCAATAGACATAAAAATTTTTCGCATTACACTTAGCCGGAGCATCCTCAATCTTGGGACCCAAATTAACTTTATTCAAACCTGCATTAATAAAACCCCCACACTCAAAAACCCCCCTTACCAACTGACCAAAATTATTCGTCTGATCCGTATTCTTCCCCGAAACCTTATTTTATTAATTCCAGATTAGCAGCAGCCATTCCCATCCCCTAACAGCCCAAAACCCTTTAAACACAACATTTTTCCGACTCCGGGCCGGGGGGGGAGACCCCCCCTTTTTCCAAACCTATTCTGTTTTTTTGGCCACCTGGAAGTATATTTTTAATTTACCAGGCTTGGAATTATCTCACATATTGTCACCACTATTCGGGAAAAAAGAACTTTTTGGGGATATCATAGCATAGTATGAGCCAAAAATTTCATTCCCAAAATTAGGATTTATTGTATGAGCACACCACATTTTACAGTCGGACTTGACATCGACACCCCGAGCATACTTCCCAGCCGCAAAATAATAAAAGAAGCCCCAAAAGGGAATTAAGGTATTCAGCTGACCCGCTAAAATTTTTTGGGGAAAAACCCAAAATAAAAGTCCCAATACTATGAGCAACCGGGTTTTTTTATTTGTTCAAATTAGGGGGTTTAAAAAGGGAATTATATTTCAAACTCACCCCTAGAAAAACATTTACTACACGACACATACTATTGTAGCACACTTCCACTACGTCCCATCAATAGGAGCCGTGTAAATTATAGGAGGACTTGGCATTGATTCCCCAAATTAACAGGATTCTCAATTAACCAACGAATAGCAAAAAGCCTAATTCTGAATCATATTTGTAGGAGTGAACATTACATTCTTTCCACAACACATATTAGACTAGCTGAACACTCGACGGTAAATTAATTTCCCAGATACCTGCCACTATGAAACAGCATATCATCAATAGGATCCATCATCTCAATGATAGAACAATAATGTTAATCGGAGTTAATCTGAAATGTATCTACAAAAACAAAAACATTAACAACTCAAACTGACAAAAAACTACAAGAATGAACCCAAGGCTGCCTCACCACCAAACCACACCTTACCACCCCCAATAGTTACTACAAGAAAAGAGGGAATTGAACCCCACAAAAATGGTTTCAAACCAATCGCAATCCACTTTGCTTCTCCTTCATAGAACTTTAGTATATTACATTACATGATTCTGTCAGAATCAAACATAGAGTCCCTATAAGTTCTAATGTCAGAACCTCATAAATCTCACTAAACAACGCACTCTCACCAATAATAGAAGAATTTCTTTACTTAACGACTACGCCATAACAATGCTACTAATAATTTGACTTTCAGTAACACCACCCTGTTCTACCGCCCCTGACAACAAAACTCCCCTATGACACCCCAAATGATGCTAACCACCTAGAATTTATATGAACACTCCTCCCATCCTAGTACTCATTTATTGCCCTTCCTCAATACGAACTCCTTTACCTTCTAGCATCAAAACTCTACACTTAACCGTCCGTCAAAACATTAGGGCCATCAATGATATTGAAGCTACGAATATTCAGAGACTATGAAAACACATCATTCGACTCATACATAATCAAAGCATCAAGACCTAACACAAATGGAGCCCCGATCACTAGAAGTCGACAATCGAATAGCAACTAATAAAAATCAACAGTACGACTGTTGGTAACAGCAGAAGACGTCCCACACTCATGAACTTCTTCCAACACTCGGAGTAAAAACAGATGCAGTCCCCGGACGACTAAATCAATCCACTTTTACAACTATACGACCAGGAGTATTCTACGCCAATGCCTTAGAAATCTGCGGCACAAATCACAGCTTTATACCACCACAGCAGAATCAATACCACAAACAATCTGAAACTGAATTACCACCCTACTAAACTTTACCAGGAAGCTTGCAAAGGACTAGCCTTTTTAAGCTAAAGAAGAGAAAGTTTCTCCCGTGAATGTACAACTAATGTATGTTCAAACAACTGATTTATAATATTTTTATGAATTGATTAATTTTATTAGCTTTTAGTCTCACAAAAACTACAAAACCAAACTCACCACAAAACCTAAAAATTCAAAGAAAAGATAGACCACAACCAATGAACTCCGACTTATTTATAACAAACCCTTATTTAACCAATTTGAAATCCCACAAATATTTGGAACAAAATAACTCAATCACACTACTCCTCCCACTTATACTGACCAACCAATGTAATCGCCCACACTAATCGACTTATATTAATTTCACAAAATGAATATTAAAAAAGAAATTACAAAACATCTCATAATACTAACTTCCAAAACGGATTAAATGAGCCCTCTTTTAACTCCTCTCCTGCTACTAATACTATTAACACTTATTATTGTAGGAATATTCCCTTATACATCACTACACCCACAACGAACCCGTGTGCCAGCCCCCACTCCACTTTGGATTAGCTACAGTACTACACCACAATTTCCTGAACCCAGCCAACCAAACCATAGCCCATCTACTAATTAGAAGGCACACCAACCTCTCCATATTAATCCCCACCCCCATTGCGGCTGAATCAATCATTTACTAATTCGTCCAGTCGCTCTAGGTCCGACTAACCGCCAATTTACAGCAGGTCACCTCCTACTAAATCCAGCTCCCCAACAGCTGCTCTTTCAACAATTAAAATAATCCCAACTCCTATCCTACCACCAACAGTACTTCTAATTCTACTAATAGCTTTAGGAGTTTGTTGAAGCCATATTATCTTACCATGTTTTCACTTTATGCAACATGCTTATATTTACAAGAAAACACATAAGGACCTGACCAAATACACCTGTCTCCACATAGTGACCCTAGCCCATGACCAATCAAGGGCAAGCATATCAGCATTCACACTAGTCTCAGACTTGTAGCATGAATACACTCAAAACAACAACCTTATAAGCCTGGGATTATTTACAACATCTTCATTGACATCATACCATCAGATGACGAGATATTGTACGAGAAGGCACATTTCAGTGGACACCTACACCAGCTGTACAAAAAGGCTCGATACGGAATACCCTGTTTATTTCCTCAGAATTATTATTTTTTTGGCTTTTCTGAACCTTTTTCTTTCTAAGCTCTAACCCTACCCATAACATTGGAATACAACACCACCCAAAGGTATCATTCCCCTAAACCTAATGAGAAGTACCACTACTAAATACAATAGTGTATATTGCTAGCCTCAGGTTCACTTCGTAACATGGGCCCATCACCCCTTTATAGAAGGTAAACGAAAAACAATCGTTTAACAATGACCATTGCATTAGGGGCCGGATTTACCTCCCCGCGCTTCAGAATACTACGAAGCCTCATTCAGCAATATCCGACGGAGCTTACGGATCCACCTTCTTTAGCAACAGGATTTCACGGACTCTTGCCGTAATGATTGGTACAATATTCTGATCGTTTGCCGAGCACGACAAAACTTATTTCACTTACAACCACGCATCACTTCGGCCTTGAAGCCGCATGATACTGACACTTCGTAGACATAGTCTGGAATCTTCCTCTTCACATCAATTTATTGATGAGGATCATATCACTTTAGTATAACAAATACAAATGACTTCCACTCATTTAATCTTATTTTATAAGAAGGGATAATTAACTAACAACAACAATCCTATTCGCAACAACTATTCCACTAATTTTAATACTCAATCATTTAGCACCAGCAAGCCTACATAGAGAAATTATCCCCATACGAATGCGGATCTTCCAATTAGAGAATGCACGACTTCCATTATCAATTCAATTTTCCTGATCGCAATTTTCTTCTCTTGCTATTCGACCTTGAAATCGCACTCCTTCTTCCAATCTTCTGAGCATTAAACATCTCAATAACTATAACAACATGAATGCTCCTGCTGACGTCCATTAACAATAGACTAGTATATGAATGGAAGCCAAGGAGCCCTTGATTGAACAAAATTAGAGGTTAGTTTACCACAAAACAGCTACCTTCGAACTAGCAACTTTAGGCACAATTCTAAATCTCTACATGATAAAATATTTTACAATAATTAGCGCTTCTCTCCTGCTTAGTTGGAATCTCATCAAACTGAACTCCAATTTCCGTATCCTCAGACTATGCATAGAATCCAGTGACCCTAATCCTATTTTTATCGATAGCAGCATCCTCAATCAACAACACAAACACCACACCAATCACTATTATTATAATCACAGGTGCCTGCGTGAGCAAGCACAGGCCTCACTTGGTAACAATTACAGCAATAAAAATACAAATGACTCTGTAAAAACCTAAACTTATTAAAAATGCTAAAAATTTTAATTCCAACAATGATACTAATTCCCTCAGCCACCCTCATCCAAATATAAACTCCTATTTACATCCATAGCAACATCATACTCAATACTAATAACCCTTTGGGTTTCAAATGACTTCACACTATAATACTAAACAACATGTTTTCTAATCAATACTCTCATTTATTGACCAAATCTCAAAGCCCACTAATTATCTTGTCATTCTGACTCCTTCCACACAATTATCGGCAAGCCAAAACCACCTAAAAATAGAACTCTAAGTCACGAAAACAAGGTGGTTTTTAATAAACATTGCCGCCCTTACAACACTTAGTAATAATACTCATCAGCAAATGAATATAACATTATTTTATATCTTATTTGAAGCCAGCCTTATCCCAACCCCACTATCATCACACGACAGGTCCCAACCAAAACGACTAACTGCAGGAACATACTCTTATATACTACACACCTACTAGGCCTCCCACTACTAATTGCAATCCTATATTCCTTAATAATCAAGAAACAACTCAAATTTCCTAATACTGACCTTGTGGTTAAAACCTAACACCCATAACCAGCCTACAAACAATGTCTTATGACTAGCACATGTATGACAGCCTTCCTAAAAAATACCACAAAGAGTCCACCTCTGACTGCCAAAAGACACAGCGAGAAGGCACCACTGCCGGCTCACAGTACTGGCAGCTGCATTATTAGAAACTTGGTGGATATGGCATGATCATCCGCATAACCCCAACAAACATCCTTCAACTAACTTAATCTACCCAACAATCGCAATAGCCAAGAAGGAGGAATCATTATGACAGGACTAACATGCCTACGAAAACAGACCTAAAAGCCTCTTATTGTTTGGCTCCCCAGTAGGCCGAGACTAGTGTAGCCTCTGCCACTCATTCAAACTCAGTGAAGCAACTTTCCAGAGAAAAGTTATCCTAATAGTTTCAGCTTGGCTTCAACTCTCTCAATACTATTTTATTTAGCTAACATGCTATACGCCGAATAAGCACCCGAATGCGACCGCCGTTATACGAGGCATACAAAAAGCCATACCTAAGTAACTTATATTGATTAATTGCAAGCTTGACAAACCTAGCACTACCCCAACACCAACCTTGATTGAGAAATTCAAATTATAACTACACTATTCAACTGATCCCCACTTAACAATTATATAATAACCGCCACAGGAGCAGCCATCACAGTAATCTACTCATTGCTATAAATATTTATAATCACAAATAAGGACACCTAACAAAAGACTAAAGAAGTCTACCCGGCCCAACACGTGAACTATTAATTATGGAATCTTACATGCATGTTTTCAATTCTACTACTACGCTGGACTCAGAACCACCACCAATGCCAAGATAGTTTAATAAAACACTAGGTCGTGACTCTAATAATAGATACACCTTCTTCTGGTGAAGGGTTTCAACTGAACTGCTAATTCATACTGGAAATTCAAAACCTCTCAGACCTTCACTTTTAAAGGACAATAGCAATCCCGGGGTCTTAGGAAACTACAAAACCTTGGTGCACCTGGCAAAGTTATATAGAACTCACACTTCATTACCTACACCTTAATCGACACTCACTTCTAACACTCCTGTATTATTTCCCAAAAACATGAAACAAAAATCACAAAAATCATTAAATTATTCTTTTCTTACTCCACATCAAATAACATTGACTAAGTAAAACATCAAACGTAAAACATCAACATCAACTTTCATATAATTAATACAGGAACAACAAATATGACCATAACCTAATAATCAACAATATTCCCACACTATTTCTGGCCACAAGCTCCTATTCGTTACCTGATCAATTATAGAATTCTCAACCTGTACATAACTAATGAGCCAATGTGCCCAAAACACTTACTTCACTTTCCGTAATCTCCATACTCACCTTAGCAATTGTATGAAGCTTATGCAAACGACTTGGGCTGGCCAATATAGGACCCTGTCTTTATACAATTAATTGATGGTCTACACGAACTAATGCTAACGCGGCAGCTCTTCACACCGCCAATCGAATTGAGATATCGGCCAATCTAGTCATAGTCGCTCCCGTTTCGCAACCCCAGGGAACATGAGATATAAGATCAACACTAACACATACAAAGACACCATAATTACCCTAGATTAATCCTGGCTGCAACTAGTAAACTAGAACATCTTTTCATGCACATATGACTACCCCAAGCAAAGCAATAGAAGGCCCCACTTCTGCTCTTCATCCCTTCTTCACTCCAGCACCATAGTCGTCGCAGGAATCATATACAACACAACATAATTGGGCCAATAAGCACCAAATACTTAACAATAATCGCCTTGGTCTAAAACACCCCCACATTCATCTACTCCGCACGGTGTGCTGGCCGCCTAAAATGAGTACAAGAAAGATTATCGTTTTCACTCAAGCCAATGGGCCTCAACACACCAATCGGAATCAATAAACCAGTATTTAGCCATGTTCCACATGATTGCCCATGCCACTTCAAATCAACATTGTTCCTGGTATGTTCCGGATCTATTATTCATAAAACGAACAAGACATCCGTGGAAAATAAGCTGTACTAAAATACACTACCAAATAACAACAAACCATATTACTAAATCTTATCAATGAACAGCTCAGTAGGCACAACACTCCATTCCTATTTGTGATTCTGGTCCCGTATAAGAAAATTATTGAAACCATAATAATACCAAATATCAACGCTTGAGCCCTGGCCAGAAGCAAATACTTCTTTCTACAACCACAATGATTTCACCTTACACTTTAATGAATAGATCTCATAACAAAAATTTCACAGGTAAACCCACCATCACCCAAAAAGAGCTACACTCCCTCAAATAAACACTTGCCTTAACTGCCTTACTCTAGCTGCTATAATAACCGGAAACCATACTAATACCAAACTATGTCAACACTATAAAAACTCACTAGCAACATACATAAAAATAATTCCAATAATAACAATTATTGTAGGAACATAAGCATAACAACAGAAATAATGTAATAAAACTACAAAATACAACAAGTTGAAAATCTGGCTCTACACCTGGCCTTTTCAAAATACTACATCGAACCTTACCACTAAAAATAATAAAATTTAGTCAGAAACACTCAACCCAACTACAGACTTAATATGACTCCAAAACATAAGTCCAACAACAATCGACCTACCTAATACAACTACTTCAACATCATTTCCAATGCAAAAAGGACAAATCAAAAAATATTTTGTATAGTCCTACTATCATAACAACCATCCTGGTTATTAATACAAATAACCTCACCTTAAGACCCAGTAAATGAAACCCAACGAACCAACTCTAAATACCACAAATAATGCTAACAATAATCCAAATCCAACAAAGCAACAAGTAATACCCCTCCATATGAATATAACAACGGGAAACACCAATACAACCCAAACCTAGCGCCCATATACACCAAATGAAATTAAACCTAAAACTTCTTCCTACAATAAAAGTTAATATCACAAAACAACAAACCAAAAAAACCAGAAAATCGGACTTCCTGCAAGCCTCTGGGTATACATCCCTGATATAGAATAGAGTAAGCAAATACAACCAACATACCAACAAGATAACTGTGCACAATTAAGGCTGAAAAAGAACTTCCCATTTCCAGCCACCATAGCACACCTAAACCCAGAAGCAATACCAATGCTAAGGCACCAAAACACGGAGAAGGGATTACATGCAACCCTTCCTACCAGCCTGCAATGTGCTAAGCTTACTAGCAACATAAAATACACCACCATTTACTAGCAACTCTCAAGCTTAGACTTCCTGAAAATGAAAATCAGTGCTGTTATTCAACTATAAAAACACATCTATGACCAATTACAAACACACACAACCTCATCATTAAAACAATTAACCCACCAATTAATCTTCCCACCCCATCAAATATTTCTGCAGCATATTGAAATCTCGGACTATACTTAGAATAAATCCTCCTAATCATCCAACTAGTACAGAATTCTTTTACCCGCTCACTTTACAGCCAGCAATACAACTATAGCCTTTGACTCTATAATTCACTTTTCCCCGGGGTGACGTAAATTTTGCTGATTAATACAAAATATCCATGCAAAGGAGCATCAATATTTTTTTCTATGCATTTCTAAAGGACCCCGGAGGGAATTTACAAAGGATCCTACCTATAAAAAAAAAATGAAATATCGGAATTTTTTTTACTACTACTAATAATACCCACTGCATTCATGGGCTATGATTACCATGAGGACAATTTTTCCTGAGCTGCCACTGTAATTAAAATATAATCTCAACAACCCCTAATTTGGGAGACCCAATTATTCAATGAATCTGAGGGGGCTTTGCAGAAAATAAAACCGACTTTAAACCCTGGGATTTTTTAATTTCGGGTAATCACCCCTTTTCATCTCTTTTGCCTTTTTGCAGCAATCCATTTTAATTTTCCTACATGAACCGGATCAAACAATCCCACGGGCCCTTTTCATCCACTATTGACATAATTCCATTTCACCCATATTTTTTTTTTAAAAATTCTAGGAATATCAATAATAAATAATATTATTCAAGGTAACCTTTTCTGGCACCAAAAATCCCGATAGGGAATCGAAAACTTCCCCCGCTTCACCCCCCACCACCCCAGCACACATCAAACCAGAATGATACTTCCATTTGCATAAAACCATCCCAGATCAATTCCAAACAAATTAGGGGGGAAAACTAGCCTTAATTGCCTAATCATAATCCGATCCTTTTACCAACAACCCACCTTCAAAAAACGAACAATGGCCTTTTGCCCAACCCCACAAATCATATTCTGAAAATTTTTATTTCAAACATTTTCATTCTTACATGAGTAGGAGGACAAACCAGCCGATACCCCCCACCATTGAATTAGGGCCCAAAAAGCATTTTCATCTACTTCAAAAATACTAATTGGGCCCCCATACCCCGGAATCTCAACCCTTTGGCAAAATTTTTATCAAAATGTCCTGATAGCTTTAAAACCAAAAGCGTTAGTCTTGTAAAATAAAAAAGGGTCAAACCCCAGATTTTTATCCTTTATTATTTATATGTATATATAACATAATTTTGTATTACCCCCATGTCTAAAAAATACATACTACTATTATATTTCATAATAAAAATATTATGTTTATAGGGACATAACATTCTCTTTTTCCCCACGCCCAAAAAGCATTGTAATATCCCCTCAAAACAGACATTTCCTTTTAAACCAGTATTAGGTGATTTATTAACTTAATTTCACGAGAGATCACCAACCCGCCATTTTTAAGGGGGTTTTCCCCCTTACCAGTCTCGTGGCGCCTTTTAAATAAGTTACCGCAAAAATATGACCTTTCCAAAACCCCTGGGGTTTCCCATCTCAGGCACCCCGCAAACCTTTATCCGCACTTCAAATACTTTTTCCAAGACCTCTGATTAATGAGTGTGCTGATTTAGCCTGTGACACGACATGCCTTGGCCCCCCCGGGACCCGGGATTTTTTTTTTTCTCCTTTTCCTTTAGCCTCATTTCCCCAAAATGATATTTAAAGACACTTATTGTTGAAGGTCCATTACAAGGGAAACATCCTTTTTCCTTACATTCCCCCGGCGGGGGCGGGGGTATCTTCCCCCTGTCGTAAGACATATCATACATCCATCCAAAATTCATTTTAGCAAGAATTAATCTAAAATGACAAACCATTTGATCAAAAAAAACAAAAAAACCCTTCGGGCCAAGTGTGTCTAAAACACACAAATATTTATAATGTTTAAAGCTCACACAGCCAATGTTTTACTTTTTAAAAACCTAATACCACATCAAACATCATTTGAAAACAACTTTTAAAAAACTAGTATTACGTAGCTTAATAACAAAGCATAGTGCTGAAGCCACTTAAAATGAGCCGCGCTCCAAATACGCCCTCAAAAGGGGACAAGCCAAAAATGATCCCCCCAAAAACAGCATTTTTACTTTAAAATTTTCCTTTCTGGGTTTTTATCCTTTTTTATTTATATGGTTTTAAAAAATAATTTTGTATTACCTTAAGGGTTTTTTAAAATATATATACATACTACTATTATATTTCATAATAAATATTATGTTTATAGTACATAAACATTCTCTTTCCCCCCCCTTAAAAAAAAGCCCTGTAATATCCTTTTCAAAAAAGAATTTCCCTTTAAACCAGTTTTTAGGTGATTTTTTAAATTTTACTTCCACGGGGATCACCAACCCGCCCTTATAAGGTTTTTATTACCAGCCCCGGGGGCGCCCCTTTTTTCTAAGTTTCCCCCAAAAGGAAGGGCCCTTTCCCAAAACCTCTTTGGTTCCCATCTCAGGCAAATTTTTAAAAAACCTTTTTTCCGCACTTTAAATACTTTTTCCCCAAAAC
>JAPFRF010000312.1:0-12988 GCA_029282475.1 Phrynocephalus forsythii | reverse complement strand
CTGCCTGGTTTGTTTGTTTGTTTGTTTGTTAATATACCAATTTTCCACAAATGGGAACTCTCAGCAGTTTACAATATCCATGAACATAATAATAATAAGGTTCTCTAGTTCTTATCTTCCTGTGACCTTCCTCCCAGCGTCTGTCTGTGAACTCCCCTCCTCCTAAGTGTGATGACCCCTTTCGCCTGTGTTGGAAAAGGTCTTCTTGGCTTCCTGCACACACCCCCCCAAAAATCCCTCCTGCTCCCTAATGAAACGCAGGCCTCCAGCTGCCTGAATGGACTCAATTCCCTCGGCATTAACATAAGAACATAAGAACATAAGAAGAGCCATGCTGGATCAGGCCAACACCCCATCTAGTCCAGCCTCCTGTATCTCACAGTGGCCCCACCAGATGCGTCTGGGAGCGCATGAGACTAGATATCTGTCTCCTGATATCACTCCCCTGCATCTGGCCCTTGAAGAACCCTGGTTTTAAGCCTGGAGATTATACATCTCCATCATGGTTTGTAACCTGTGATGGATTTTTCCTCCAGGAATCTGTCCAATCCCCTTTTGTAGGCATCCAGGCCAGATGCCATCACCACATTCTGTGGCAGGGAGTTCCATAGACTAACAACGCGCTGGGTGAAAAAAATATTTTCTTTTGTGTGTTCTTACTCTCCCAGCCTTCAATTTGAGTGGATGTCCCTTAGTTCTGGTATTTTGTGAGAGGGAGAAGAGCTTCATAATTTTGCACGTCTCAATCATATCCCCCCTCAGGCGCCTTTTTTCCAGACTAAAGAGCCCCAAATGTTTTAGCCTTTCCTCATAAGGGAGGTGCCCCAGCCCAGTAATCATTTAGTCGCTCTCTTCTGCGCCTTTTCCAGTTCCACTATGTCTTTCTTGAGATGCGGTGTCCAGAATTGTACACAATACTCCAGGTGCGGCCTTACTATTGTTTTGTATAATGGCATTATTATGTTGGCTGTTTTATTTTCAATCCCCTTTTTGATAATCCCTAGCGTGGAATTGGCCTTCTTCACCGCTGCCACACATTGGGGAGACACCTTCATGGAGCTGTCCACCAACACACCAAGATCTCTTTCCTGATCTGTCATGGATAACTCAGAGCCCATGAGTTGATAGATAAAGTGTTGATTTTTTGCCCCAATATGCATTACTTTACATTTGGCAACATTAAAATGCATTTGCCATTTCGTAGCCCATTCCCCCAGTTTGGGGAGATCCTTCTGGAGCTCTTCACAATCTTCTCTGGTTTTTACCACACGGAAAAGTTTTGTGTCATCTGCAAACTTGGCTACCTCACTGCTTATCCCTGTCTCCAGGTCATTTATGAACAGATTGAAAAGCACCGGTCCCAGGACAGAGCCCTGGGGCACACCGCTTTTCACCTCTCTCCATTGTGAAAATTTCCCATTGACACCTACTCTTTGTTTCCTGGATCTCAACCAGTTCTCAATCCATAAGAGAACCTGCCCTCTTATCCCCTGACTGTGCAATTTTCTCAGCAGCCTTTGGTGAGGGACTGTGTCAAAAGCCTTTTGAAAATCCAGATAGACTATATCCACCGGTTCACACAAATCCACGTGCCTGTTGACCTTTTCAAAAAATTCTAAAAGGTTTGTCAGACAAGATTTACCCTTACAGAAGCCATGCTGATTTTCTCTCAGCAAGGTTTGTTCTTTTATGTGTTCTCTTGGATGAGGCTTTCCACCATCTTCCCTGGGACAGATGTAAGGCTAACTGGCCTGTAGTTTCCCGGGTCCCCCCTCCTTCCTTTTTTAAAAATTGGTGTGACGGAAGTCCCGCCCACCAAGACATGCCGGCAGCCTGATCTTAGAGCTCTGTGCCGCGATCCAAAAAGAGCTTTAAAACTACTGTTTAAATGCTGTGGTGCCGTGAGTAATGCATCAATAAATTACTCGGGTGTCAGGAGAAGCAATATATGTGTTTTTCTAGACTAGATAAGCTTGATTTATAAGCTAAAGGAGCTACTTTCGGTTTTGCCTGCTTTGATTCTGCTGGCCGCTGGCTGCTTAGAAAACTGAATCCCGGCTGTTTGGAAAGACACCAGATGATTAGTTAGACTGCTTGATACCTGCCTTTTGTCTAATTATATGCCGGCTAAGAGAGCAAAAAAGAAACTCCAGCCTATAGGTTGGACTAGGAAATTATCTGATACAGCACACAATCGCCCAGCTCTACAGCGTATCGAGCAGCCCTCAGACGACGGAGGGGTAAAAATGGCGTCAGGATCTGAGAAAGGAAAGAGGGAGACTACCCCTCCTCCCACAGATCAAGACTTCATGAAGGAACTGCGTTTAATGAGGACGGAGCTAGCTAGCATCATGAGTGTTAATCAACAGGATGTGATCCGCAGAATGGATGGCCTTTCAAAGGATCTCCAAAGCACTAAACAAGATTTATCACATGAAATAAAGTTAAATGGCCAGCGGCTTGATAATTTGGCAGGAGAATTTAAAAATCTGGAGATACGTGTAACTGAAAACGAAACTCAAATTAACTCTCAGAAGCAGGCTTTACTGAAAATAAATAAGAAACTGACTTATATTGAAGATTATTCTCGAAGGCAGAACGTCAAACTGATTAATTTTGTTATTCCAAACAAGGGGGCATCATTAAAACAGGAAGTTTTAACCTGGTTTAACTCCTTTCTGCCCAAACAACTAGAGGACGACGATTTAGAGAGAGTTCACTATCTGGGCAAGTCAAGAGATGGGGCCCCAAAACCAGTGATAGTAAGATTTGCTTCTTATGTAAATAAAGAGCGTCTTATGTCTTCAATTAGAGCCAATCCTAATATTCTGAAGAGAGGAGGAGCAACTGTGCAAGTTTTTCAAGATTTTTCTAAAGGAACTGCTGATTGGCGTAAATCGATGAGACCAGTTACAATCATATTAAGGAAGAACAACTATCGCTATTCTTGGGGTCACCCCCTATTTTTGAAAGTTTGGAAAGGCTCTGTTCAACACACTATCTACTCTCTAGAAGAAGGCCAACATCTTCTTGAAGCATGGAACATACAGGATGACTCAGGTTCTGCCTCTTCTCCCCCGGGAACTTCAGTGGCAACATCAGGACAGTGAATTTCTCTCTTTCTACTCCGACTCCAGGAATCTTCGATGAAGATGAAGAATATTTGAAACTCATTTAACTTACTCCTCCCTCTTTCCCCTCTCTCACCTCCTATCATCCCCTTTGTTTTTCTTCTTTTACTCTTCTCCCCTTTTTCCCTTCCATTTCCCTTCCCCCCTCCCCCCTTTTTTCTTTCTTTTTTTTTCTTTTTTTTCCAATTTTAATTTTTGTTTTTGGGATGTTTCTTTTTCTTTTTCTTTTCATTATCCCTTTTCTTCCCTTTTCCCCTCCTCTCCACCCTTCCCTTTTTTGTTTTTGTTTGTTTGTTTGCTTGTTTTGAGGGGGCGGGGCGGTGAGAGGGTGGTTTAGAGGGGGGTAGAACAACTTATAGAATTTTCAGTAACACGCTACTTAAGAGTTAAGGAGATCTAGGCTGGCTAATGTCTGTGGACAACTTCCTCCCTCCCATCCCCTTGATGCACATGCTAAACAGTATGATAGCTGGTGGGGTGGGAGAAAAGAATAGTTTTTTAGGGTGGAGGATTAGATTTATTTTAGTTTATTTTTTATTAATTGATGGTGTTTTTACTTTTGTATGCACAACGGGACCATTCCAGAATATTGAAACCAAAAGAAATAGGTTATGGGAAAGTTTATAAAATTAGCAACGTTGAATGTGAAAGGTCTGGGGTCATTTTCGAAGAGAAATAGAATCGAAGCGATGATCAAAAGGCACAAAATAGATATTGCCTTTTTGCAAGAGACTCATCAAATAAGAGATGGTATTAATGAATTAAAAATTCCAAATGTTGATATTTATGAAAAAAGCTTTGGCACATCTAAAGCAAGAGGGGTTGCCATTATAATCTCAAGGAATTGTGAATGTGTTTGTTGAAAATGTGGTAAAAGATTCAGAAGGTAGATATATAATATTGCAAGTTCTAATGGGGAAAGATCATTATACTTTGGTTAATCTGTATGCACCAAACGTTAACCAAGGCCGCTTTTACAATCTCCTTTGGGATCAGATTGAATTGGTTAAAAAGGGTATTTAATAATGGCAGGGGATTTCAATATGGTCTTAGATAAAATTAAAGATAAATCGGTATGTAAAAAGGAAGAGTGGAGGACAAGACATACAACTCTAGCAAAGTTTATAAATACAACAGGATTGAAGGATGTCTGGAGAGAATTGAAAGGAGATGAAATAAAATACACCTTCTACTCACCAGTGCACAAAACCTATTCTAGGATAGATTTTGTGTTTGTTTCACAAAGCCTAATACCCAAGATAAATAATACCGAAATTGAGATCATAAAAACATCTGATCATGCTTTAATGTCGATTGATTTAGCAACAAATAAAAATTATAGAGAAGCTAAAAGGTGGAGAATGAATTTAAAAATATTTCAATATCCAGAAGTGCTGGAAAAGGTCAAAAAGATTGGTTGGAAACTTGGGATATAAACGAAAAGGCAGGTAGCCAAACGCCAATCATATGGGACACCCTGAAAGCGGTAGCTAGAGGCCTTATCATAAAAGAAAATATTAAAACTAAAAAACAGGAAGAACTCAATAAAAGAAAATTAGAAAAACTAATAGCAGATTTAGAATCCCAATTTTTTCTTACTAAGGATAATAAGATATTGAGGTTGATTGAAGCAAGGAAAAAGAGTTAGAAGATCTAGATTTACAACAAACACAAAGGAATCTTCTGTACCTAAAAAGAAATTTTTTTGAATACAGCAACAAGAACTCAAAACTTTTAGCCAGATTAGCACAGAAAAGACAAGACAAGAATACAATAGGGATTATAAAAGACTCCTCAGGTAAGACATGCACACAAATGAAGGAAAAGTTGTCAGCTATACAAGAGTTTTATCAGTTGTTATATACTACAAAAAATAAACCTAAGGAGGATATAGAAAGGTATATCACTAAGAATTTAAAGAGGGTCTTGGAACAGGAAGATATGCTGGAAATGGAAAAGCCTATTACAGATCAAGAGATAAGCGAGGTAATAGACAAATTAAAGAATAATAAAACGCCCGGAGTGGACGCTCTGGGACCTGAATTTTACAAACTTTTTAAAGCAGTATTAATACCTAAATTAAAGAAGCTATATAATGAAATTTTGAATGGAGAACAAATTCCGAGATCTTGGACCCATTCTTTAACTATTTTAATTCCAAAACCTAATAAAAATTTAATGGATATTGGGTCATACAGACCAATATCCTTATTAAATCAAGATGCTAGGATTTTCACAGCAATTTTGGCTAAAAGAATGAATAAATTTATAGCTAAATATATTAAAGAGGATCAATGTGGTTTTATCAAAGGTAGACAAATGGCAAATATTATTAGAAGGAATTTGAATGTTCTTTATGAAATGAGTAAGAGTACTACTAAAGCTGGGATGTTATCTCTAGATCTTTATAAAGCTTTTGATTGTGTTCAATGGCCCACATTAAAAATATTGTTAAAAAAATGGGATTTGGGAAATCCTTTTTGGGAGTAATAAATCAACTATATTCAACGGGCACTTCCTCAATAATAGTTAATGATGGATTGACTGAACAAATCACCCTAGGCCGAGGAACTAGACAAGGATGTCCTCTTTCTCCAGTCCTTTTTGTATTGTTATAGAGCTCCTGGCAAATGCCATAAGGGACGACAAATTTATTAAAGGTATAGGGAAAGATGGGGCAACTAAAATTAGTTTATTCGCGGACGATGCTCTTTTGACTATTGTAAACCCAATAGAGAATATTCAAAGAGTAAAAACTCATTTAGAAGAATTTGGAGAAATAACAGGATTATGTGTAAACTGGCAAAAATCAGAGAGTTTATTCTTCAATTATGGAAAACATGACTTAAAGATGATTGAAAAATCTGGACTTAAACCGGGAAAAAGCATTAAATATCTAGGATTAGAACTCCATAAAGAATTTACTAAAACTAAAGAAAGAAATATTTCAAAATTAGAAGAGAAGATGAAAAACAAATTAATATCCTACTCTAAACTAAAATTATCGTGGTTTGGCAGAATTGCATTGATAAAAATGAAAATACTTCCAAAAATTAACTTTATTTTTAAAATGTTACCGGTTCAGTTTTTAGAAAAGGAAATTAAAACTCTCCAAGACATGATAAATAGGTATTGTAATGCAGGGAAAAAATCAAGAATAAATAAAAGTCTATGGTATAGATCTCAGAAAGAAGGAGGAATAGGTATACCCAATATAAAAATTATTATATAGCCAATCAACTTAGTTCTTTGGGGAAATTCTTTTAAACCACAGAAGTTAATATGGTGGGAGCAAGAGTCTTTGGATATAAAGGGGGAAATAAACACATTTTTATTCACGGAAGTTAAAAACAAAGTAAAGATTGACAACCCCCTATTGAATAGTTTAATTGCTATATGGAGAACATATAGGAAAATCTTGTCTCCGAAGGGATCCCCACTGGCTTTAGTTACTGACTTGGAAAGCTTTCCAGACAACTTGAAGCATTATTTGGAGTTATTTAAAATTAAGAAAATAGCTAGACTAAAGGATTGGATGCTCAAGATTAAAACAATTCAGGATATAAAAATATTTTGCAACCCAGTGATTTAACATGGTTAAATTATATTCAACTAGGAAAATGGATAAAGGACTGGGGAAAGAGAAATAATCAAATCAGAGAATGCACAAAATTTGAACATTTCCTACTATCGCTTGAGTCTGAACAGGAAAATTCAGAGAAAGGAATAACACGTAAAATATATAAAATACTAGGGGAATTATCAGAAATGAAGGAGTTAAACACCTTGAGAGAAGTTTGGAACCAAGACCTTAATGTACAGATAGAGAAAGAAGACTGGAAAAAAATTTGGAATATGAGAATTTTGAGATCATTGTCAGTCAGGATAAAAGAAAACTACTTCAAATTGGTTTCCAGATGGTATTTAACCCCAGTAAGACTAAATAGAATGAATCCTGCTTACTCTAAGATATGTTGGAAATGTGAAAAAGAGCTTGGTACTTACTTGCATCTTTGGTGGGAATGTGAAATAGTCCAAAGGTTCTGGAAAAAGTGTTTTTAGAGCTAAGTAATATGATTAAGATGGATATAGATTGTAATCCAGAGATAGCATTATTATCATTGTTAACAAGTAAAGATTATGTTGTTACAACAAAGGAACTAATAGCAAATTTTATGACAGCTGCTAGATTAATTATAGCAAAAATTGGAAGTCAAAACTAGAATTCAAGATGGAAGACTGGTATAATGAACTTTGGGATATAGCTATAAACGATAAACTCTCCTGCAGATTAAAGGTTAAACGAGGAGAAATGAAAAAAGACATTTTCTACGATATCTGGGGTAAATTTTTAGATTATGTACTAGTCGAAGGAAAAGGGAAAGAGTCCACGAATATCTCACAACAATTCTGGAGAAGAGAACTTTAAGAAGACTACTAGAAGAATAGAAGATGGAGCAACGAATAAGAATGTATGGATGGACCCGTGGGATGGGGGTGCACTTATATTGTTTGTTGTAGTTTTTTTTACTTTCATTTTTTATGTCGTTGTATGTAGTTTAAAATTTAATAAAAAAACATTAAAAAAAATTGGTGTGACATCTGCTATCCTCCAGTCCCCCGGCACTGTGGCCGTTTTAAGAGACAAGTTGCATATAACCGTTAAGAGATCTGCAATTTCATTTCTCAGTTCCCTAATAACCCTTGGGTGGATGCCATCTGGGCCCGGGGACTTCTTAATCTTCAATTTATCAATTAGTCCTAAAACCTCCTCTCTTTTAACCTGAATTTGATTTAATTCTTTAGTCAAGAGGGGCCGTTCAGGCAGCGGAATCTGCTCAAGGTCTTCTGTCGTGAAGACAGATGCAAAGAACTCATTTAATTTCTCTGCAATTTCCAAGTCCTCCTTAATCTCCCCTTTTCCTCCCTCACCATCCAGAGGGCCAACTGGTTCTCTGGCAGGTTTTCTACTTCTAACATATTTAAAGAAGCTTTTATTATTACCCTTTATATTGCTAGCCATGCGTTCTTCAAAATCTTTCTTTGCCTCCCTTATCATCTTCTTACATTTCTTTTGCCAGAGTTTGTGTTCCTTTTTATTTTCCTCATTTGGGGAGGATTTCCATTTACAGAAAGACCTCTCCTTGCGCTTTAGAGCCTCTCTAACTCCACTCTGTTAACCATGCCGGTGTCCTCTTGGACTTAAATGAGCTCTTCTTTCTTTGTGGTATGCACTTGTGCTGGGCCTCTGTTACCGTTGTTTTAAACAGGTTCCATGCACTCTGAAGAGATTGGATTCTTCTAACCCTCCCCTTCAGTTTTTTTCTAACTAGTTTCCTCATCTGAGGGAAGTTTGCCCTTCGGAAATCAAGGGTTTTTATGTCTGATTTGCTTGACACTCTTCCTCCAACATGCATGGCAACGGAGATTGCAGCATGGTCACTGTTCCCCAGAGGCTCAGTGACGTTCACATCCCTGACCAGGTCCTGAGTATCGCACAGTATTAGATCCAGAGTTGCCTGTTCTTGGGTGGGCTCCATTACAAGTTGCTCTAAGGCACAGTCATTCAGCAAGTTGAGAAACCCAGTTTCACTTTCTTGCCCGGAGCTCACATTGGCCCAGTCAATGTGGGGATAATTGAAGTCCCCCATGATTACTATCCTATCCCTCTTAGCCACCTCCATGATTTCTCTCCTCATTTCAAGGTCCCCCTCAAGTTTTTGATCTGGTGGACGATAGAATACTCCAACTATCACATCACTCCTTGGACCTGGTAGTTTAACCCACAGTGATTCTATGGTGGAGTCAGACCCTCTGTCAATCTCCATTCTGTTGGATTTTACCCCTTCTTTAACATAGATGGCCACTCCCCCTCCAACCCGCCCCTCTTTATCCCTTCTATAGAGTTTATAGCCTGGGATTGCTGTATCCCAATGCTTATCTACATTCCACCAGGTTTCTGTTATGGCTATTATATCAATGTTATCCCTAGCTCCCAAATGTTCAAGTTCTCCCATTTTTGGTCGGAGGCTTCGAGCATTGGCGTAGAAGCACTTGTACAGTGGGTTCTGCAACAACAGCTGCTGCTTTGTGCTTTCCCCCTCACAGCTATTATTTTCGGCAGACAAACTATCACTATCCATTATTCTCCCAGTACTAATACCTGCTATGTCATCTCTATGTGATTCTCTACCCTTTCCAACCTCATTTCCTGTGGATGAGGTGTTCCGAACCGGATGCCACTCAGCTCCTGTCGGCTTTCCCCCAGTTATGAGTTTAAAAGCTGCTCTGCAGCCTTTTTGAGGTTGAGTGCCAGCAATCTGGTCCCATCATGATTCAAGTGCAACCCGTCCCTCCTGAACAGGTTTGGCTTGTCCCAAAATGTCCTCCAGTTCCTGAGAAATCTAAAGCCCTCCTCTTGACACCATCGCCTCATCCACGCACTGAGGCTTCTGAGCTCTGCCTGCCTGGCGGGTCCTGCATGAGGAACAGGTAGCACTTCTGAAAATGCTACCTTGGAAGTCCTGGACTTCAATCTTCTTCCTAACAACCTGAACTTGGCTTCCAAGACTGACCGCTTGGCCTTCCCAACATCATTGGTACCAACATGTACCATGACCACTGGCTCCTTCCCGGTTCTCTCTAACAAGCTATCTAGATTTCTCGTGATGTCTGCAACCTTTGCACCTGGCAGGCAAGTAACCATACGGTTATCATGCTCATCGCAAATCCATCCCTCCGTATTTCTAATTATAGAATCCCCTAGCAGAAGGAGCTTCTCTCCTGCAGCCTGTTCTTCCACATGTACCTGATCCTGTATCTCATCAATTGTGATGAGGGAGAGATCCTCAGGTGGAACCAGTTGTTCCTCGGTGTGTGCCTCATGAGGTGTGCTGAGGGAAAGAGCCTCAAACTGATTGTGCAATATGAGACTCTCTGAGTGATCCCTTGGCCTTCTACTCCTTTGAGTCACATTCCTCCAAACATCTACCTCCTGGGTTGGGGAAGTGATTACATCCTCAGAAGTGTGCCCTGTCTCTTCTTGAACCTGGATAGTCTGCTCCGCTCTGTCCAAGAACCGCTCAAGCTCCTTAATATGTTGCTGGTTCGATATGCGGGCCTCTAGCTCCTGGACCTTCTCTTCTAATAGTGCAACCAGCTTGCACTTGCAGCAAGTGTAGTTCTCTGTGCGCTTTGTCAAGATGAGGGAGTGCAACCCCATCCAGAGCAGGACAATATTCCTGCACCTGCATCGAAGCTTTCTGAACCAGGAGAACCTCTGTCTTATCTGGATTTAATTTCAGCTTGTTAGCCCTCATCCAGATTCCCACCAAGTCCAGACATTGCTCCGGGACTTCAACCACCCCCCCTGGAATCTGGGGGAAAGGAGAGATATAACTGGGTGTCATCAGCATATTGATGGCACCCCACTCCAAATCCCCAGATGACCTGTCCCAATGGTTTCATGTAAATGTTAAATACCATGGGGGACAGAATAGAACCCCGTGGCACCCCACACTTCAAGGGCCAGGGTGCCAAACAGGTATCACCCAGCACCACCATCTGGGACCGATCCTCTAAGTAGGAGCGGAACTACTGCAAGACAGTGCCTCCAACTCCCAACTCAGCCAATCGGCCCAGAAGGACACCATGGTCGACGGTGTCGAAAGCTGCTGAGAAGTCCAGCAGGACCAACAGGGACGCACTCCCCCTGTCTAGTCCCCGGTGTAGGTCATCCATCAAGGTGGTTTCTGTCCCATAGCCTGGTCTGAAACCTGATTGAAAGGATCTAGATAATCAGCTTCATCCAAAACCCTCTGGAGTTGAGACGCCACCACCCGCTCAATCGGCTTGCCCAAGAATGCGATGTTAGAAACTGGCTGGCAATTATCTAACATACTGGGATCCAGGGTGGGCTTTTTCAGGAGGGCTCAAACCACCGCCAGCTTCAAAGCAGGTGGGAAAACCGCCTCCATCAAGGAGGAATTAACCACCCTCCCTGTCCACTCAGCCAGTCTCGCTCGGGAAGCTCTAGTTAGCCAGGCTGGGCAAGGGTCGAGCCGGAAGGTGGACGGCCTCACACTCCAGAGGAGCCTGTCCACATCCTCAAGCTGTAAAAGCTGAAAATAATCCCACAAAACTGGACAGACAGTTGCCAAGGGGATATCAACAGACATAAATGCTAGTGTGGAATCCAAGTCATGGCGAATCCAATTAATACCTGCTAAGGAGGAGTCAGAAGCCACAGACAAGTTAGGCACGTCGTCCTTCACCTTGTAAAGCTCACGACTGAACACCTTGCCGCTGTCCATATCTGTGTCTGCAACTACAACGGGAAAAGAAATGCAGTGTTTCTGCTTTTCCTGGAAATCAGTTAAAGAAATAAAAGCACTGACGCTTCTACATGAACAGAAAAAATGGATGAAAGGCGCTTTTCAAAGTGCTGAAAATGCCACGAACACACTATTGGGTTGTGACTTTTTAAAGGGGAAGTGATGGTTGTAAATCCCACCCACAACCCCACAGGTTTAAAATTAAACTTAATTGTGTGTACGTATGTACTTTTTCGTTTAACTACACCCCATTTCTTCCATAGAATCCTAGAGTTGGAAGAGACCTCAAGGGCCATCTAGTCCAACCCCCTGCCATGCAGGAATCCCCCATCACAGATTCCTGACAGATGGCCATCCACCCTCTGCTTAAAAATATCCAAAGAAGGAGACTCCACCACCACCCTTTTGGCAGCATATTTCATTGCTGGACAGCTCTAACCATCATGAAGTTATTCCTAATGTTCAAATGGAATCCCTTTTCATGCAGTTTGAAACCATTGCCCAGAGTCCTAATCTCTGAAGCCATGGAAAACAAATCCCCTCTCTGACGTTTTTTTTTGAAAGGCTAAACATTCCCAGTTCCCCGTCAGAGAAGTAACAGAGGGAATTTATGGCCAGCGTTTAAACATAAGTTTGCATCAGCGCTGTGTTATTATGATATTGAGTTAAACAAGTAACGGCTTTTGAAGATCACAAAGCGGGAAATAAATCTGAAGGCAAAAGTACTGCTTTAGAGTGTTACAGACTATTGTCCTAAAATGCAAACTAGCAAGGTTTTGTTTTTCTTTAATATTCATAATTCCCCTCCCCCCACACACCGCAACTCACCACATTTTGGACGTACAGTGGACCCTTGTACAAAAAACGATTTGTATAACAAAAAATTGTACAACATATAAAATTCCGGAGAGAGGGGAAATTTGCTTAATAGAATCGCCCATGGGGTGAATCTGTACAACACAAAAATGGGATCACTTCGTTTTTCAATGCATTCCTATGGGAAATCTGTATAAAGGAAAATTTGCTTCACCTAATTTCATTTGGAATGAATGAATTCCTTTATACAAGGTACCCCTGTACCTTGTCTGGTTGCTGCCTCGCTTCCTGTGGTTCGGAGGGGCCGGATGGAAGAAGCTTCGGGGCGAAAAATCTGGTCCATTTCTTCCATCCACGGGAACTTGGACCTGGCGGCGGCTCCCGGGGTGGTGGTGGGGGTGGTCGTGTTGTCCTGGCGGGCTGCGGCTTTGTAGAGTTTCCGCAGAAGTTTGGTCTTGGAGCGACATTCCTCCCCTGTTCTCTTGTAACCTGATTTCCCCAGCGCTGAAGCTACGCGTTCATAGATCTCGTAGTTCCTTTTCCGGGAGGACAAGGCGTACTTTCTCTCCGCCTGGCCCCAAATTTTGATAAGAGCGGCCGTCTCCGAAGCACCCCAAACGACCCCTCTTTTCCCTTTCCCGGATCTCCCTCCCCCGGGCTGCTCTCTGGGGAATCCTCGCCCTCCATGTCCTCCACCTACAGATTGCA
>JAPFRF010000269.1:0-13733 GCA_029282475.1 Phrynocephalus forsythii | reverse complement strand
CTCAAGCATACCCTGTATACCATTATTTTAATTGGTTTTACATCAAATTCAAAATACGCATTAATTGGGGCACTGGAGCCATCGCACAGACAATCTCAAAATGAAGTTACACTGGGTTTTAAATTTTCTAATATGCATAGAAACTAAACAGGAGGTTCCACAATAAAACCCATTTCTAGAAGCCCCAAAAAAAACATGGTTAGCACTAATATCTTCCCCCTTTTAGCCATAATATGATTCGTATCAACCCCAGCCGAAACAAACCGAACCCCATTTGATTTTTACTAAAGGGGGAAGGGGGAATTAGTATCTGGTTTCAATGGGGTATGAAAAGGAATATTCGCTAATTCTTTAGCAAAAATACCAAACATTTAATTATAAATCCCTATCAGTAATTTTTTTAAGCCCAACACCACATGACCCAAACCACATTCCCAATAAATTAATAAAAAACCCCCTTTTTTAAACCCATAGGATTTATCTGAACCGGAAAACCCCCTTTTCCACGATTTCTGATATGACCAACTAAATCCCGCAGGAAAAAATTTCTCCCTTATAACCTTAGCATTCTTGCTTATTATATACAATAATCCCTGTTTTAATCTGGCTTTTTCCTCCAATCCCCTTTTTTAATTGGGAGAAAGAGGACTAAACCCTTTCCACAAAAAATCCAAAATTTTTGACTCCCACCTATACTACTTCTATCTTAAACAGAAGCGTGCCTGAGACAGGGTTATTTTGATGAAATAAACACAGAGCAACACACTCGTTTCCCAATTAGGTTTCCTACATAAAGCAGTTGGGCCCATCCCCCAAAAAAAACGGTACAAAACCTCCTAATATATTCCCCCCACACCCACATAATCACTGCCTAAAAAGATAGGCACCATCATAACCATATCAAGCCCAACTGATTTTATAGCCGGGAATCGGATTAAACTAAACATATTAGCCATCCTCCCAAAACCTTTTTTAAAAAACCAAAAAACCACACGAGCATCAGAAGCCACAATCAAATACTTTTTAACACAAGCAATTGCATCAGCAAAAACACTTTTCCAGCACAACTAATGCCTGAAAAACCCGGCAGCTGAGATTTTAAATAGAACTTAAAAAAAATTCTCCACAACAACTATAGCCCTGTCCCAAATTAAAAAAAAATGGGGGCCGCCCCAGTTCACTTTTTGATTTTAAAGAAATTACAAGGCGCAACACTACAAACAGATTACTATTACAACATGACAAAAATCTCGTCTCTTATTACATTAATATTATACATAATCTCAAACAACATCCAACCCAATTCTTCTAACATCTGCTGGAATTTTATCACAATTGTTGGCGGTTGGGAGGCACAACCAAACACACCACGCGAAAACAATAGCTATCATCAATTACTAACCTAGGCTGAAATCCATCACTGAGAGTTTCTTCCTCCCAAACTTAGCAAATTATAAATATTTCCATTTACATCATTATGACCAATTCCACCTTCTAATAATAACAAACGCATCAACAAAAACACTACAAAATTTAACCACAACACATGAACAACCCTCTCACAAATAATAACTACTTGTTGCTTCTATTAATATTATCAACCAAAGGCCTACCACCATTTACAGGGGTTCACACCAAAAATACTAGGCTCTTAATGAACTCATTGCTAATAAAATCAAGCAATACTAGTGGGAACTCCTAGTAATCATAACATCACTAATCAGCTTACTATTCTACTTCTACAAATTCATGGCCTGATTATAATACCACATCAACCCAAAAATTCCCCCATCAACAAAATGACGAACCCAAAACCAAAAATCACAAAAATAACAAAATAACTCCAACAGCAAAAATTTATAACCCATTTAATCCCCAAACCCATTAAAAAAGAACTTAGGATTAAACTTTTTTTAAACCGGTGGCCTTCAACACCACAAACAAGGAAGACCTTTTGCTTCGAAAGAACCCCAAGGGCTTTTTCCTACATCATCTGCATGCAACCCAGATATTTTCATTAAAATAAGGCCTATAAAACCGGGGAGCCTCGATCCCGCAAAAATAGTTAACAGCCATTTACCTAAAAATAGGGAGGCCCTCAGTTTTTTACTATATTTCCATTTATAGGCCCAAGAAAATCTGCAAATTTTTAAAAAACCCAAAATTGCAATTTAGCATCTACCTAGGCCTGAAAGAGGAGCTGCCACCCATCAATGGAATTACAAAACCCCCGCCTAAATTCAGCCATCTTACCTGTCAACACTAACACGCTGATTTCTATCAACCAACCACAAAAAACATTGGAAAACCCTTTTTCTTCCTTTTTCGGGGCCATAACCCGGGTTTACCGGCTCAACAGTTAGCCTCATAACCCCACTACAACCAATTCAACCGGGGCCAAAAACAACGGAGATACAAATATAACACCTTTTTCACACTTCATGCCTTCATCATGATCTTTTTTTTATAGTAATACCAATTTTGATCGGAGGATTCGGCAACTGATTAAAATACCATTAATACTAGGGGCCCCAGACATAGTTTCCACGAATAAATAATATAAGTTTCTGTTTTTCCCCCCATCCTTCTTCTTACTCCTAATGTCAACAAAATTCCGGGGCGGCGTAGGGAAAAGGCTGGGGAAAAATTTATCCCCCCCCAGCAGGAAACATAGCACACCCGGCCCCTCAAAAACATAACCCCCTTTGGGTTACACTTTAGCCGGAGCATCCCCAATCTTTTGAGCCATTAACTTTATTACAACCGCTTTAAAATAAACCCACACTCAACAAACCCCTTACAAAGACCATTATTCGTCTGATCCGGGGGCCTTTTACCGAATCTTACTTTATTAGCCATTCCCGTAATTTTGGGAGCAGCCATTACCATAATTTCCCAACAGACCGGGAAAATTTAAAAACAAATTCTTCGGGCCCGGGCCGGGGGGGGGAGACCCAAAATTTTTTTTCCCAAACCCATTCTGATTTTTGGGCCCCCCGGAAGTTTTATATTTTAATTCTACCAGGCTTCGGAATTATCTCACATATTGTCCCCCACTATTCAGGAAAAAAAAAAATTATTTGGATATCATAGCATAGTATGAGCCATATTTTATTCCCAAAATTAGGATTTATTGTATGAGACACCACATATTTACAGTGGGATTGACATCGACACACGAGCATATTCCCAGCCGCAAAATAAAAATTTGCAGTCCCCACAGGAATTAAGGTATTCAGCCGAGCTGCCACAATCTTTGGGGGAAAAAACCAAAAGAAAGGGCCCCAATACTATGAGCAACCGGGTTTATTTATTTGTTCACAATAGGAGGTTTAACAGGAATTAAAATACAAATTTCACCCCCAGACACACAAATAAAAGACACATACTATGTAGAGCACATTTCCCACTACGTCCTATCAAAGGAGCCGTATTTGCAATTATAGGGGGACTTGATACTGTTTCCCCAAAAACAGGATTCTCAATTAACCAACGAATAGCAAAAGCCCAATTCTAACAATTTGGGGGGAAAATTACATTCTTTCCAAAACAAAATTTAGGACTACCCGGGAATCCCTCACGGAAACCCCGACCCCCAGAAAATTTACCCCAATGAAACAGCATATCATTGGGACCCATCATTCAATGATAGGAACAAAATGTTAATGGGGTTAATTTCAAAAAAGGGTTTCACAAAAAAAAAAAAAAACATTAACAACTCAAACTGAAAAAAACTACAAGAATGAAACCCAAGGCTGCCCACCCCCAAAACCCAAACACCCTTTCCCAAACCCCCAAAGTTACTACACAAGAAAGGGGGGAAAATTGAACCCCATAAAAATGGTTTAAAACCCAAATTTGAATCCATTTTGCTTCCCCCTTCAAGAACTTTAGTATATTACAATTACATGATTCTGTCAGAATAAAAAACATAGAGTCCCTATAAGTTCTAATGTCAGAACCTCAAAAACCAAAAACAACGCACTTAAACCAAAAAAGAAGAATTTTTTGTTGACTAGGGCCAAAATGCTATTTAATAATTTGATTTTCAGAATAACCCTTTCACCATCTCGACAACAAAACTCTATGAATTTCTCCAAATGATGCTAAACCACCCCAGAATTTATAGGGAACACCCTCCCCATCCTAGTACTAATATTTATTGCCCTTTCCTCAAAGAACCCTTTACCTTTTTGGGAAGATCAAAACCCCACATTTAACCGTAAAAAACATTAGGCCATCAATGATATTAAGTTCGAATATTCAGACTATGAAAAACATCCCTGGGGCCTTTCCCTAATAAAACAAAGAACAAGACCTAACAAATGGAGCCCCGACTACTAGAAGTCGACAATCGAATAGCAATTCCAATAAAATTCCAGGGAAAGACTGTTGGTAAAAGCAGAAGACGTCCTACACCATGAACCCCTTTCCCAAAACTCGGGGTAAAAAAAGATGCAGTCCCCCGGGGACTAAATCAAAATTTTTACAACCATACGACCAGGAGTATTTCAGGCCAATGCCGAAATCTGCGGCACAAATCACAGCTTTATACCAAAAGCAGAATCAATACCAACAAAACAATTTTGGGAAAAATGAATTACCACCCATTTAAAATCACTAGGAAGCTTAAAGCACTAGCCTTTTTGCAAAAAAGAGAAAGTTTTCCCAATGAATGCCAAAAAAACATCAAACTGATTTATAACATTTTTATGAACTTGATTAATTTTATTTGCTTTAACTACAAAAAATACAAAAAACCCAAACCCCACCAAAAAACCTAAAAAAATTTAAAAAAAGAAAAGGGGCCACAAAACCAAAAGAACCTGACCATGATAAAAAAACCTATTTTTAAACCAAAATTTTAAATCCCACAAATATTTGGAACAAAATAACCTTTAAACACACTACTCCTCCCACTTATACTGACCCCGCAACCAAAAAATCGGGCCCAAGCAATTTAAACGGACTTTTCACCACAAAAAGAATATTAAAAGAAATTACAAAAAATCTCATATTACCAACCTCCAAAAAAGGATTTAAATGAGCCTTTTTTAACCTCCCTGCTACTAATACTATTAAACTTAATAAAAGGAAAAGGGAAAATTCCTTATACATTCACACCCCCAACTCAACTTCTGAAAATAGCCCCTTTCACTCCCACTTTGATTAGCCACAGTACCACCCGGCCTTCGAACCCAAACCAACCAAAAACCATAGCCCATCTACTACCAGAAGGCACACCCCAAATTATTAATCCCCACCCTCATTGTTATTGAATCAATCAGCCACAACCGGGCCAGTCGCTCTAGGGGGCCGACTAACTGCCACCTTTTAAAAGAGGTCACCTCCTTTCTTCAACCAACCAAAAGCTGCTCTTTTAACAAAAAATAATCCCCCCAAACCCCATCCTTACTACCCAACAGTACTTCTAATTTCAATTTGTTTTTGAGTTTCAGTTCTAAAATTTTGCCTTATGTTTTCACCCTTTTTTAACATGCTTATTTTACAAAAAAAACACATATGAAACCAAATACACCTGTTCCACATAGTGACCCCCAGCCCATGACCAATCTTAAGTGCCATAAAAGATTACACTAGTCTCAGGACTTTTAGCATGAATACACTAAAACAACAACCCTTTTAAGCCTGGGATTATTTACAAACTACTGACATCATACCAATGTGATTTTTGGATATTGACGAGAAGGCACATTTCAGGGGCCCCACACCAAGCGTACAAAATTGATAGGGGAAAAATTGTTTATTCCCCCAGAATTATTATTTTTTTGGCTTTTTCTAAACCCTTTTTTCTTTTCTAAGCTTCAACCCTACCCATAACATTGGAATACAATGACCCCCTTTTTGGGTATCATTCCCAACCCATTTGAAGTACTACTACAAAAATAGTTTGCTAGCCTCGGGGCCCTGTAAACATGGGCCCATCACCCTTTATAGGGAAAACAAAAAAAACAATCATTGTTTTTAAAATGACTATTGTATTGGGGGCCGGATTTCCTCCCCCACAAGCCATAGAATATTTTGGGGGAAGCCCTCTTTCCTCCCTACCCGGGAAATTTTAGGGATCCACCTTTTTTTGGCAACAGGATTTCAGGGACTTCACGTAATGATTGGTACAACTTTCCCCGACCGTTTGCCGAGACAAAACCTATTTCATTTTACAACCACGATCACTTGGTTTTGGGAAGCCGAAGGATACTGACACTTCGTAGACATAGTTAACCTTCCCCTTTCACTTTTTTCATGGGGTTTCATTATTTTAGTATAAAAAATTTACAAAATGATTTCCCACTCATTTAATTTTTTTTAAAAATATAATTAACTTAACAACAACAATCCTTTTCCAAAAAACTATTCCACTAATTTTTATTATTCAATCATTTAGCACCAAAAAAAAGCCCAGACATAGAGAAATTATCCCCATGAAGGGCGGGATTTCTCCACTAGAGAATGCCCCTTCCATTATAAATTAAATTTTTTCCCTTTGATCGCAATTTTCTTTTTGCTATTCGCCCTTTGGGAAACGAAATTCTTCTTCCAACCCCCTGAGCAAAACATCTCAATAACTACAAAAAACATGAATCCCTCCCTTTTTCCCCTTAAACAATAACTTTAGATATGAATGAAGCCAAGGACCCCCTTGATTGAACAAAATTAGAGGTTAGTTTAACAAAAACCCATTTTTGAACTAGCAACTTTGGGCAAACCAAATTTACATGATACAAATATATTTTACAATAATTAGCGCCTTCCTGCTTAGCTTAATTGGAATCTCAACAAACCGAACCCACCTATCCGTACTCTATGCATAGAATCCATGACCCTAATCTATTTTTATCGATAGCAGCATCCTCAATCAACAACACAAACACCACAAATCACTATTATAATCGCGCTATGGGTGTCCTGCGAAGCAAGCACGAACTCACCCTGGTAACAATTACAGCACAAAAACACAAACGACTTCTGCAAAAACCTAAACCATTAAAATGTGTTTTAATTCCAACAATGTGATAATTCCTCAGCCACCCTCATCCAACATAAACTCCTATTTACATCCATAACATCATACTCAATACTAATAACCCTTTAAGCCTTCAATGACTTCCACACACCAATAATACTAAATATGTTTTCTAATCAATACTTATTTATTGACCAAATTCAGCTCCTCCTACTAATTATCTTGTCATTCTGACTCTTCCAATAATAATTATCATGTCAAAACCACTCTAAAAATAGAACTCAAGTCAGCGAAAACAAGGTTTAATAAACATTATTGCTCCTACAAACACTTCTAGTAATAATACCAGTCAGCAAACAATATAACATTATTTATATCTTGGCTTGAATACTATCCTAACCTCACTATCATCACACGATGAGGGTCCAACCAAAATGATTTCAACTGCAGGAATATACTTATATACTAAGATACTACTAGGCCCCTCCCACTACTAATTAAAAATCCTATTCCTTAATAATCAAGAAAACAACTCAAATTTCCTAATACTGGACTTTATTAAAACCTAACACCCCAACCAGCTTCACAAAACAATGTCTTATGATTTCAGCATGTATGACAGCCTTCCTCAGAAATGTCACTATACGGAGTCCACCTCTGACTGCCAAAAGCACATGTAGAAGCACCCATTGCCGGCTCAATAGTACTGGCAGCCGATTATTAAAACTTGGTGGATATGTGGGCATCATCCGCATAACCCAACAAACATCTCAACCACCTAATCTACCCAACAATCGTACAGCTGAGGAATCATTATGACAGGACTATTACGCCATGAAAACAGACCTAAAAGCTCTATTGCTCATTCTCAGTAGGCCATATAGGACTGGGGTAGCCTCTGCCACACTCATTCAAACCCCATGAAGCACCCTTGGTGAGCAAAGCTATCCTAATAGTCGCCTACTTAGCCCAACCTCCCTCAATACCATTTTGCCTTAGCTAACATGCCATACGAACGAACAAGCACTGAATGCTAACTGCCACACGAGGCATACAAAGCCATACCCCTAATAATCCTCATATTGATTAATTGTAAGTTTGGACAAACCTAGCACTACCTCCTCGCAACAATCAACCTGATTGAGAAATTCAAATTACAACCACACCATTCAACTGATCCCCTACTAACAATTATAATAACTGCCACAGGAGCAGCTTGTATCACAGCAATCTACCATTACAAATATTTATAACTTCACAACAAGGACACCTAACAAAGACTCAAAAGGCGTCTATACCCTGCCCAAACACGGAACTATTAATTATAAATCTTACATGCATTACCAATTCTACTACTACACAAACAGAACTAATTAACTAATGCCAAGATAGTTTAAAACACTCAGTCGTGACCCTAACAATAGATACACCTCTTCTTGGCCGAAGGTTTCAACTGAACTGCTAATTTTCATACTCGAAACCCAAAACCTCTGTGACCACTTTTAAAGGACAATAGCAATCCAGGTCTTATAAAGTCCATAAACCTTGGAAAACTCCGCTAAAAGTTATGCTAGAATCAATAAACTCACGCTATACCCTAACCTATACTACTTCTAACACTCCCCATTATTTCCAAAAACATGAAACAAAATCACAAAAATCATTAAATTATCTTTCTTACTCATTACTCCAACAACATTGATCATAAAACATCAAACGCAAACATCAACATCAACTTTCATATAATTAATACAGGAACAAATAAATATGACTATAACTCAATAATCAAATAAATTCCACACTATTTTCTGAAGCACAGCCCTATTCGTTACCTGATCAATTATAGAATTCTCAACCTGGTACATAAATTAATGAGCAACAAAAGTTCCAAAACACTTACTAATTTTCCACCCTATATCACCTTAGCAACGGCAGGAAGCTTTATGCAATCTTGCTTACCGGCTGGGAAGCGAGTAGGAATCCTGCTCTTATATAATTAATTGATGTCCACATGAATCAATGCACCGCGGTGCCCTTCAAGCACCAGCTTGGCAATCGAATCTGAGACATCGGCCCAATTTAGTCATAGTCGCCTCTGCTCTCAACCTTAGGAACATGAGATATAATATCAACACTAATATTAAGCACAAAAGACACTATAATTACCTCCTAGGATTAATCCTGGCCGCAAATTGCAAAATCAGCCTAATTTTTCATGCATATGATCATCAGTGCAGCAATAGAAGGCCCTTCCGTTCCTCCTTTCATCTTCACCCAGCACCAGTCGTCGCAGGAATTTATATAATAACACAAATACACCCAATAATAAGTACCCAAATATTAACAACAATCTGCCTTGTCTGGGTAATTCTCAATATCCATCTACCTGCACTACAAGGCTGCCCAATGACATTAAAAAGACCATCGCTTCTCCCACCTCTCGGGCCAACTGGGCCTCATAATAATCGCAATCGGGAATCACAAACTAGATTTAGCCATATTCCACATGATTTTCATGCCACTTTCAATCAATATTGTTTCTTCCATGTTCCTGATCTATTATTCATATGCAAAATGAACAAGACATCCGAAAATAAGTCACTAAAAACACACTAACAACAACAACAAACCATAATAACTATCAATGGAATAGCCCTTAGCAGTGTGCACACCGCCTTATCAGGATTCTACCCAAAAGATATAATTACTGAAACCATAATAAATACCAACATCAACGCTTGAGCCCTAATAGCAACACCTCTCTACAACCATAACATCAATTTACACTGCACGAATGATCCTCTACATAACAAAAAATTTTCTTCTGTTATAAACCCACCATCACCCAAAAAGAGTCACACCCCAACAAACATTTCCTGCCTGTCTGCCTTACCTAGCCGCTATAATAACCGGAACCATACTAATACCAACCACACAAACACTATAAACTCAATTAAAGTAATATACATAAAATAATTCCCAATAATAAATAATTATTGTAGGAACATACATAACAACAGAAATAATACAACTACAAAACACTACAAATGTTGAAAATTCATTTCACACCTGGCCTTTTCAAAATACTTACTGAACGAACCTTACCACTAAAAATACTAAAATTTAGTCAGAAACACTCAACCCAACTAACAGACTCCTAATATGACTAGAAAACATAACCAACAAACAATCGATCTACTCAACACAACTACTTCAAACATCATTTCTACCAAAAGGACAAACTGTAAAATATTTTTACAGTCCTACTAATACAACAACCATCCTGTTATTAACAAATAACTCACTCTTATAAGACCCAAATGAAACCTAACGAACCAAATCAACAACCACAAACAATGCTAATAATAATCCAAATCCAACAAGCAAATAAGTAATACCTCCATATGAATATAACAACGAAACACCAACACAACCTAAACTCTAGCCCATACACCAACGAAATTAAACCTCTAAAAACTTTCCCATAATAAAAAGACATCACAAAACAAACAACCAAAAACCAGAAAATCGACTCCCAAGCTCCTCTGGGCATATCCTTGATATAGCAACAGAGTAAGCAAATACAACCAACATACTCACCAAGATAATCAAAACAGAATTAAGGCCAAAAAGAACTTCCCTGCCATTTCAGCTACTCATAGCACACCCAAACTCAGAAGCTAATCACTAATGCCAAGGCACCAAAACACGGAGAAGGATTACATGCAACCCTACCACCTCAAATAAAAAGCTAAGCTACTAGCAACATAAATAATACCATTTTCACTAGCAACCTAAGCTAGACCTCTGAATGAAAATCAGTGGTTGTTATTCAACTATAAAACACATCTATGACCCATCACAAAAATACAATCCCCTCTATCATTAAAACAATTAACCCACTACCTAATCTTCCCACCCCATCAAATATTTCAGCATATTGAAACTTCGGATCATTACTAGGAATAACCCTAATCATCCAACCTAGTAACAGGAATCTTAGCCGCTCACTTAAGGTGCCAGCACAAATTCATAGCCTTGACTCTATAATTCATTCTCTGTGACGGGGGTTCTTGGTTGATTAATACAAAATATCTGATGCAAACGAGCATCGGCTCTTTCTATGCATTTTACTACATATCGGACGAGGAATTTATTATGGATTCTACTCTATACAAAAACATGAAATATCGGAATTATTTTACTACTACTAACAATAGCCACTGCATTCATGGGAATATGTATTACCATGAGGACAAATATCATTCTGAGCTGCCACTGTAATTACAAGTATAATCTCAACAATCCCATATTTAGGAGACCCAATTATTCAATGAATCTGAGGGGGCTTTGCAGTAAATGAACTGACATTAACCTGATTCTTTACATTTCAAGTGTAATCACCCCATTCATCTCTGCCTTCGCAGCAATCCACTTAATATTCTACATGACACTGGATCAAACAATCCCACAGGCCTTTCATCCACTATTGACATAATTCCATTTCACCTATATTTTTCTTTTAAAGACATTCTAGGAATACTAATAATACTAATATTATTCACAGCTGCAACCTTACTGGCTGGCACAAACTCTGATAGAATCAGGAAAACTTCCGCCAAGCTTCACTCACCTCCTCAGCACACATCAAAACCAGAATGATAATACTTATTTGCATATACTTCATCCTATGATCAATTCCAAAATAAATAGGGGGAACACTAGCCTTCTGCTCTCAATTATGCATCCCTACCAACAACTCCACTCACAAAACAATGAACAATGGCCTTCCCTGCCCAACTCACAAATCATATTCTGAATTTTCATTTCAAACATTTCTATTCTTACATGAGTAGGAGGACAAACTCAGTCTGATACCCCACCTGTTGAATTAGTTATAAATAAACAGCATATCTCTCTCATCTACTTCAGCATACTAATTGCCCTATACTCTGGAATTCCACCCAGAAAATGGGTAACTATATCAAAAATGTCCTATAGCTCAAAACCAAAAGCGTTAGTCTTGTAAATTCAAAATGTGAATAACTCTCAGATTTTTATCCTTTATTATTTATATGTATATATAATAATATATTATGTATTACCTCATGTCCAATATATATATAGATACCTACTATTACATGTCATAATACATATTATGTTTATAGTACATAACATTCCTTTCCCATCACGCTACTAAGCATGTAATATCCTCTCAAACAGACATTTCCTTGAAACCAGTATTAGGTGATTTATTAACTTGACTTCCTCACGAGAGATCAACAACCCCTGCATTATAAGGTTTTCCATTACCAGTCTCGTGGCGCCTTTAACTAAGTTACCGCTAAAAGTATGACCTTTCCAAGACCTCTGGTTCCTATCTCAGGCACCCCACAAACCTTTATCCGGGCACTCAAATACTTTTCCAAGACTCTGATTAATGAGTGTGCTGTATTTAGCCCACACATGACATGTGCCTTATCTTCCCGCATTCGGGTATTTTTTTATCCTTCCCTCAGCCTCATTTCCAAAGTGGATAATGACACTTTATTAAGTTGAAGGTCCATTTACATGAAGCATCCTTTACCTACATTCCCAGGCGGGAGTTGACATTCTTCATGCCTGTAAGACATATCATACTATCCATCCAACTTCATTTTAGCAAGAATTAATTCTAAATGACAAACCATTTGATCAAACAAACAAACGTTCATTCGTGACCAAGAAATGTCTAAAAACACACATACATTAAATGTTTAAAGCTTACACAGCCAATGTTTTTTTTTAAACACTCTAATACCAAATCAAACATCATTTGACAAAAACAACTTTAACCAAAATATTTCGTATTAATAAAAAGCATAGTGCTGTTACTTAAAAAGAGTTTTCCGCCCAAAAGCCCCCTTTAAAAGGGGACAATAAAAATGATCCCCCAAAAACAGGATTTTTTCTTTAAAATTTCCTTTTTGGGTTTTTTTCTTATTATTTATATGTATAATAAAATATTATTCTCCTCATGCCCAATAATATTCTACCCACTATTATATTTCATAAAATTATGTTTATATCATAATTTTTCCCTTTCCCCAAGCCCAATAAGAAAGGAATTCCCCTCAAAACAGAATTTTTGAAATTAGATTAGGTGATTTATTAACTTACTTTCAGAGAGATCACCCAACCCCCCATTTTAAGGTTTTTTCCCCAACCCGTCCCCGTTGGGGTTTTAACTAAGACGCTAAAAGTATGACCTTTTCCCAAAACTTTTGGTTCCTATCCCAGGAATCCCCCAAAAAACCCTTTATTCCCCCTCAAAACTTTTTTCCCAAAACCCCTGAAATGAGGGCTGATTTAGCCTGTGAAAACGACATGCCTTGGGGCCCCCCCGGATCTGATTTTTTTTCCTTTCCCTTCCCCCTCATTTCAAAATGATAATTTAAAGACACTTTTTGTTGAAGGTCCATTACATGAAGCATCCTTTACCCACATTCCCCCGGCACATATCTTTTCCCTGCTCGTAAGACATATCATACATCCATCCAACTTCATTTTAAAGAATTTAACAAAAAGACAAACCATTTTTTCAAACAAACAAAGCTATTCGTACCCAAAAATTTTCTAAAAAAAATAATTTTTATAATGTTTAAAGTCCCAAAACCCAAAGTTTTACTTTTTAAAAACTCTAATACCCATCAAACATCATTTTAAATTTTCAACTTTTTCCCAAAATAGTATTACGTAGTTTTAAAAA